>BDUI01006564.1:0-17324 GCA_002335545.1 Apodemus speciosus
AGAAGGAGAAGTGGTTACAAAGTCCAACCCCGACCTAAGAAGCTATTTGCAATGTATGGATACTGGGAGAGGATAAAACAGTTTTCTCAAACGAAGTGACACTGGGTATATGAAYCACATTCCACAGCAGGCCTCATGTTTAGGAGTAGTTGCCAACACAAAACAGATATTGTGRATTTGTTTTGTTATTTTGCGTGTGAGCTTTCTTTGTTTTKGGTTGGTTTGTTTGTTCATTTCTTTGTTTAGAGAAGTGGCTCTCAACCTGTGAGTCATGATCCCAAACAACTCTTTCACAGCAGTTGCCTYGGGCTATTGAAAAACAGAGATATTTACATTACATTTCACAACAGTAGCAAAGTTCTGGTAATGAAGTAGCAGTGAAAATTATCTTAGGGTTGGGGGTCAGCACACCATGAGGAACTATACTAAAGGGCCGCTGCATTGGAAAGGTTGAGAACCATTGGTTTAGAGAGAAAGAACATGAAGTTGGGTGGGTATGGAGTGAGAGGATATGGGAGGGGCTGGAAGAGAAAAAAGAATCTGATTAAAATATATACAGAATGTGACTCTGTTGTAAAAAATCATGAAAATGGAGATGGATGTCAGTAACTTCTAAGCAAAAACAATGACCATGGACCTGGGAGCAACATAAGAGCCAGGAGAAGTCTGGAAAAAGAAAATAGCACAAGAAACAGATAATTGGTACACATGAACATGACTGTACTGGGAGCAGTGGAGGACAAAAGACTCAATGAATGGACTCTAATGAAACACTCTACAGCATTTGAAAGGGTTGCAGGAGGCACTAAAGAGTTCATATAACTGATAATAGTGAGGAAGACATAAGTAAGCAAGCAGAGATGACCTACACAGTCACACTCCTAGGCACACAGGAAGCCCCTTGTACCACCTGAAACTGACTCATTGAGGGGGGCATTAAAACAAATTTCCTTTTAATGCTATAATAAAAACCTAACAATGTGCATGGTATTCAAATAATTAAATCCAATCAATATATCAGATGAACCTGATTCCCAAGAATCTGTCTTGGCAGATTCTTGCCAGAACTTTCTGGCAATCACTACTTAGAATCTAAGTCCTTGAAGAAGATTGCATGCCCCTGGTGGGAAAGTCTATTTGTTTTGAGATGAAACTATGAGAAGAATTAAGTGCTTAWATAAAGGAAAGTTTTTGGAATCTTTGTATCTATTGAATTTAAAGAAAAAGGATGCAATAAGATGATGGTAGGGTTTAAAAACATACCTCTGAAGAGCCTGTTGCATTGTGGGAAAGCATTAATGTCATCCATGCACTAAACTGCCTGTGTCAACAAATACATTTCCATTTTCTTTGGGTAAGGAGAACCAGGGGAGGTTGATGGAAGAGGACATTAGCAACCATTAGAATWCTTTCAGGAGAAACTCATTTCCTTGGATGATCATAATGGATCTATTCTCCATCATGACATCACTGTCTTCAAGAATCTCCTAAATGGAATCACACAGCATGTAACTTTCCAAGGGTAACTCCTTTCAAGCTGCACTAGGACTAAACCAAGATGTTGCCCGTAGCATCAGTGGAGTGGACTAGCTCTTGATTTCTGAGACAAGTCCRCCATCATGTGCCCACACCACACTTGGATTAATTTCCCTTGAAGGACAGGTGGGGCCTTTCTAGTCTTAAGTTCTTTCAACTAAGTTATATATAAGTGTATCCAGAGGTATTTGCCATTCTCTGAAGTAAATGGTCAGCAATGTTTTCACTGCATCATKAGGAAAGAGAATTTTTCCTTCATATGGACGTTTCCTGGATGCTAATATGAATTCTTTCATTTTTTTTCTAATTTCCCATTAACAAGYCAAGGAATTCACTTGCTTCACGCCCTCTGTAGCATTGACATTGTTAGTATTTGATTTAGTTCTTTGTAATTTTTAGAATGTCTTTAAATGTTCATTTTCCTAATGGTGTGTGATATTGAAAAATGGTTTGGGGCATTAATTTGCTAACATGCRTAGTTGAAACTGTCAGTTCAAGATGTTTGTCGATTTGTTTTATTAGAGGGCTTTTAGTTCTCTTACTCTTGGCTTATGAGAGTTCAATATAAATTTTGAATAAAAGAGCCTCGATGAGCATATAACTTGCAAATATTCACCCCAGTTTTGTAGCTTGTCTCTCATGTTGTTATTAATATCCTTTGCCAATCAAAAGGTCTTAATTAGCAAGGGTAAGCTTTTACAAGCGTGATGATAAYCTTAACAGATCCTMTGTTTAGTTTCATAACTAAGTACTTATTGTCTAACTTCAGTTCACTGAGGATCTTTCCAATGTTTTCTTCTAGGGGGTTTTGTCATTTTACATTTAGAGCTATGACCCATTCCAAARAAATTTCTGTATACAAGGTTAAGTTTAGGTCCAAGTTCATTTTATATATGGGTAGCAATTTATTCCACCTAAGGTTGGAACACTGTGCTCCTCTAACCAATTACTTAGCTGCTATYACAAGAAAACATGACAGATTTGTGAGAGGAGGTGTCCTGGACTGTCTATTCTGTTCCATTTACCCACACACTCATCACTTTCCGCTACTATACTCTTGGTGGTCAGGATAGCCTCCACCCTTAAAAATCATGTAACTCCCCTACATTCATTCTTCTCCAGAGTTGCTTAGTGATTCTGTTTAACACATCGCTATCAAACATACTGAATCAAAGCACAGTAAATCTAATATAATGACAAGAAAATACAGCAGGATTTCTGTATCACTAATAAACTACTCGAAAATTCACATACAATCATAGAATCTGGTAATGATGGAGTGAACAGAATGCAAAACCAAACAATGGGTTATAAAACATCTCTCTTGTCTCTGGTGGAGCTATAGTCTAAATGGCACTTCCAAGCCATCATTTTGTATTTTGCTTTTCAATTATCTGTATCTTTCCACTAGCCTGGTGATATCATGGAATTGGCATGTTTCKGAGGGAAAAGTCAAAGCTAACTCCTATGTGGTTCAGATGAATCCCAGTGTTGATAGTCTTCCCTTTTTAGCTTATTCCATCTTATCTGGAGACAGAACTCTTAATAAGTTTGCAAAAAACAAAATTAAAAACCATTCTGCTCATTAATTCTGAAAGTTTGTAACCAGGACAAAATACACTGAATCACAAGAGCACAAACACAAAAATATTTTTCAAGTGAAAAATAACACAATAACAAAAACAAAATCCTGTGTTCTTAAAGGTGTACTGCTAACTGGAGTTCAATCTCTTTTAGAATTAGAAACATCCTACAATATGCAGTGTGCACTTCAGAATTAAGCACTGCTAAAAGAAATCCAAGGACTTACATTTGAAGAAAAGCCAAGTGAGATAAACCCACCTACTTGAAGATGAAATCTTGCACAACTTTCCTTATCGCAAAGAATATTTGAAGCAAATCCAAATACTAAATTTTCTCTGAAGTCTTAGCTGAAAAGGCTCTTGTCAGAGACACCCAACAGACTGCAAGTTAAACATGCAAGCTTCTTTGCATGGTGGTGTGGTTGCCAAGAGTTGGTTGAGTGTTTACAAATGGAGAGCAGAGTGGATCAAATATCCTCAATATAAAGAAAAGTATAAGTCTAGTCATTTTACATTGTATATGAAAATGTCACATAAGACATATTAAATATAAATTATATTAAATAAATTAAATATATCTGTGTACCAACTAAAGAGAAACATATACTAAAACTCTTTGCAAGAATGTACTCTTATTTTATAAAACAGCCAAGGCTTCATCTCTTCACAAAACAAAATGCTTCTGCTAACCTGCCCAAAACCTCCGCTTTCACTAACTGAGTAAAAATAAATGTTGTGCCTTTCAAAGCCATGAAGGGCAGGATGAGATCTTCATAGAAAGCAGCCCAGACCAAGGAGACTAATGGCACGCTCATCTGTATTATGGTGTCAGACATTCTCCACAGTTGGCAGCTAGCTATTGTCCAAATGGAAAAAGAAAAGGACATCAACACTGGCCTTTAAAGTGTCTGATTGAGCCTGAGTGACATCAGTAGCTTAATCAGAATCATAAAGAAAGAAAGCAGAGCTCAGAGAGACAATAGCATTTTCCCCCCAAGAGCTTGACAGAGCTTAACAAGACCTAAAGTGCTTCTCATAGCTCCTGTGTAGCAGTGTTTCTCAACCTGTGGGTCATGACCTCTTTGTGTGTCAAGCAACACTTTCAAAGGGGTCACATATCAGATATCCTACATATCCAATATTTACATCATGATTCATAAAAGTAGCAAAATTAAATTTATGAAGTAGCAATAAAAATAATTTTATGGTTGAGGATCACCACAACATAAGGAACAGTATTAAAGCATTCTCCATCTAGAATTCTGGTAGACTGAAAAGTCCTACTTAAACCCAAATTTGGCAAATTTGGTAATTTCTCTTTACCCAATGAAAAGAGGCCTATWCAAAGAGTGCCTGATTCTCACAGTTTTTGGGACATTCTAATTCTCAACAGCTATACTCACTCACTCTGAGATCATAAGTACAAATCTCTTCAGCAGCTATAGTGAATTTTAGTTGTATAGAGAGAGATTAAGRCCAGTTACAAAGCTAAAAAATTACTCACAACCATGTCAACTGATTTTCCTTCATACTTCAGTGTGCCTGCCTATCTATCTATCTATCTATCTATCTATCTATCTATCTATCTATCNAATGAAGTATATAAAAATGTTTTTGAAGGAAAACGTACATAATTGTATGCGTGTGTGTAAAAATAAACTGTTTTGCTTTGTATGATGTAAGGGGACTTTTGCTAAAGAAGTCACATACCCATGATCAGGTTACAGAAATGTACTCTGAGCTAGTCATCTTAATTTTCCATAAGATAGTTCCCCTACAATCACCAATTCTCAACACTGAATAATTTGACATTAGGTGTTTTCTAAACAATTTCTATCTATAGGTTTTATCCAACATGCCATGGYGTGCCCACACATATTCTGTATGCAGAATGAGTAGACTACATTGCTTCATCGTTTGTCTTCATGGAGGACTCATTCAAGCTTTCCCGCCTCTGCCTGCCTGAGTAGTTTAGGGAGCCTTTCATTTATGTACAGTACTGTTGTGATTGTCATTTACTTCAGTTGGTAATTTACAGAAACTGGAAACAGTGATTCCCAGAGCTGGGCGGGTCATGTGTTCCTATTTGAAGTTCTGTTGTTCTAATTTTTACACTTTGTTTTCTTTGGTTACATTTTGTTACCATTACATGAATAAATATAAATATTATAGAGCACATAGGTATTAATGACTTACTTCAGGAAATAAAAATCAAAAGCAATTGTATTTCCTATGTAGATCTTTCTGATAACTTTTTACAAACATCGTGATAGAAATGGTCACTACGCTAACGTATTTACTTAATTTATGCATTTGATTACATATAATTCCTGGATATAGTTACATATTACTGATTTGTGATGATTTATGAACTTGATTGATGGAAATGGCTTATTACTGCATACTTTTAATCCCATGTTCCACTAAGAAATATTATTCACAAAGATATAGCTCTTTTAGGGCACTTGAAAGTTGTATAGTATTTCACAGTGGCAAGACTTGCTTGTGTTTCAACAAATGAGATTTAAAGATTCTTCCTGCAGTGACAAAGGATATGTACACATTAAAGGTATATACACAGTAAAGATGCGAAACAAGTACTATTGAGAAGCAGAGCTGAGAAGTGCTGGTGTGTACACTAAGCATAGCCTAAGTGGGTATTGCCAAATTGTTCCCCTACTGTGTGCATATTAACATACCCAGTATGTGTCAGGGCAATAAYTGATATTGACAAATTGATAGTACAAAAAGAGACCCAATAAATACCTTTATGAATAAGCCCTGTTATTCTCTACCTCTTGCCTTGTCTTTTGTGTGTGTGATGAGAGTTTTCAAACCATACCTATCTCATGCAAGCTCACAAGTCAATCTCCATGCAACTACTTCAGAAGTCCTCATTCTGCTTAGCAGTCTTCCTTTATAGTTTGAGATAAAGATCACATTGCAAAGCATCTTTTACTACAAATGCCCAGTCCACATCAGATAGTCGCTGTTATGTTAAAGTTTCCATACATAATATCTATACTAATTATGTGTACCCACATTATACATACATTAACTTTTGCTATTGGCTTAACGATTGGTATCAAGATGGGTAATACAACCTCTTTCATGGTTCTTCAAATTGTTTTTTATTTCCTTTGCTCTTCCTTGTAAATATTAACATTCAAATGTTTGGTGTCCAACCTCCAAATAAAAACAAACTAATAGTTTTCTGATTAACCTGGTCACAAATGTGCTTTTTTTCTGCATGTCATTGTCATAAAAGGTTAGAAAAGGCTCAGATTTATAGACAGTTTGGCAGAAATTTCAGAGCATAAATAATCTACATTCCTTCTAAGTCCCCTTCCCCACAACCCATTCTCCTCTTAATATTTACCTTTTGGGGTATGCTACATATATTTGTTGAGCACAGTAATGAGTTTAATTTGAAGGACAATTTCTTTCAAATATATTGTGCAATATAATGTCATACCACCTTCTTCTCCCTCCCATGAGTATCTCTCTCCTTTCTCTCTCTCCCTAGAGGTAGCTTTCTATGTTATTCTTGTCTATAGATTTGGACAAATTTCGTTGTTTACAAGCAATTATAACATTATACAGAATAGTTTCCTTGACCTGAATATCCTCTATACCCCACTGTCCTCATCCACTGCCTGTGCATTTGCACACATTGACCATTTCTTATACAGTCTCTAACTTTCTGTTTCCAGAACGTTATAGGTGACAAATCTCACATTACATATATTCTTCAGTTTCTCCCATTTAACTGAGCAAAGTGTATCTGAGGTTTCTTTCTCCATTTTTTGCAGATCAACTGTATATTTATTTTTCATCACTCCATAATATTCTACTGTGTAGATATACCACAGGTACAAGTTCTTGAACTGAAGGCAAGCTTAGCCATTTCTACTATTTGCCAATATGAATAAAGCTGCTGTAAATATACATGTCAATTTTTGTATAGTCATATGCTTTGGTTCCTTTCACAGGATGATACGATACCTATGTAACACTGAACATTCTTTAGTAATAATCAGTTATAGTTTAAACATTTCCAAAGTGGCCAGTCTTACTCATATTTTGCTGCCAATGCCTGAGCATCACACAGGTTTCAATCTACTCCTATTGTGGTTTTATTTTACTGAAGTCACTAAAATATAGGAAACTGCCTTTGTATATAGACTCTAATTCCTTTCATCTTACTGAAATCGTTTTAACACTAATAATTCACCTATGAACTAAAATCCTCTCTAGTTTCTAGGATAGACAACTATCTTAGTTTCTTCTTCCGTTGCTGGAGAAAATACCCTAACAAAGCAACTTAAGAGAAAGGGTGTTTTTTGAGTTCATAGTTCAAGGATGCAGTCTCCTGTGGTGGGAAAGACAAAGAAACAGGTACATGAAGCAGCTGGCCTGATCATATGCAAGTTCTACAAGCAGAAAGATAGGAATGCTGATGCCCAGCCTGAATCTTTTGGGGTAGATCTCCCAACTTAATTAACCAAAGCAACACAATTCCAGAGGCTATATAATGGCACACATGTCTCTCAGAAAATCCTAGATCCTGTCCACTTAACAGTTAACCACTATGACCAAGTCATTTCCAACTGACAATCATTTCATTTACCATTTTTTTCAGGCCAGGATATTTTTCTCCCATTCCATATGATTAGAGTATCTCATGCAATTGAAAAAGACATTCTGCCAGAGAGCACTTAAATATCCATTGGGGTATCTCAAGGTAAGGAGACATCCTTAGTTTAACAATCCATAAAATAAACAAGTATTGAATTGTCAACACAATTTTCTTCTATATGTTTAAGTGTTTTCATGGCTGACCATTTGGTTCTAAGCAACCAATTGCTGTGCTCTTTCCCAGGGAAGGCAACCTCTATTGCTCCCAGCTTTTCTTGGTTGCTTAGAGCACGTTGTGTAGGATTAGGGCCCTAAACATTATATGAACTTAGCAGGTTATATTTAGAAATATCTATATAGAGATAGAGAGTAGATATATAATATGCATACACATATATGTAAATGTGCATATATATACATATAATAAAAATAGATGAATTTCAAATGCAGGTAGATAAAAATATTTCAAGGGGGCACAGGAAGAGAGAAATGTAATTATATAATAGATGTGAAAACGCAAGTAAAAAGAAAACATTTACAGATACCCATATGCATACCATAAACACACAAGGCATTGTAAATATAAAAAGTCTCCACTTAGAATGTACTATTGGCATAAATATTATCCAGGATTAAGTAATAATACAATTTAACAAGCAATTTGGAAATTGCAATTGTTATAATGTTAAATGCTAACATGAAATATAAATACATACAAATATATACTGAGATTTATTTAAAGTTTAATGTTCTAATAGGAATAATAAAAGTATCAATGATTTCCCAGTTGTTATTTTCAATGTCTGCCAATTATTGCTTGAGTGTGTTGCTCATATTTGTGTTCTTATGAGTCATTTTCTTCTCTCTGAAATATTAATGATGTTGAACTCATGTGCATCAGTTAAGAGAACGAGGAAGAAGATGTTGAGGTTGACTTCAAGTGATTTCTGAAGAACTCACTCAAAAATCTGAATTTTACAGAAATACCATAATTTTTTTAGTCTTGGCTCTTTTGTGTTTTGCATATCCAATGGAAGAAGCCAAATTGGCAGCTAAGCACATGATTGTAGAATAAAGAGATCATGTCTAGAAATTAATGATGGAGACATCGGTATGCAGGAAGACTGCAGATGAAAATATATGATAAATGACAGCATGAGTGTTAAGGAACTAGCATTTAATGGCCAGTTGTGGCAGAATAAGCTCAGAATCGAAACTACAAAGACACAGAAGAAAAAAAAAAGGTGTGGTATCCCTATGACAAAGAGAATCTAAACCAGGAGCCCTAAAGGATGGGTGTTTTATAGAGGAAGTGGTGAGCTGCCTCGAGTGTTACCCACAGACCAAGTGACAATAATCTTGAAAGTATTCATCTGACAAAATGAAAGAGTCAGTAGTCATGGTATGAGTCTTCTTGATGATATGAGGCAGAAAATCATCTGTGAGAGGAATAAGCTGAGAATGCTGGGCTGAAGAAGAAGGTAAATATAGGTCGCTCAGGGAGGCATAAATATGTTCAATATAGATAGAAGAAGCTCTTACACTCAAGGCACACATAAGTTTAATGAAGGGTTCAGCCAGTAATCTCTCATTGACTCAATAGACTCCCCATTCCAACATAAACACATACAGATTTTTACTTCCTTATTCAAAGTTAATATCAGGTGCCCAGCTACCGTCTCAATCTTTATTTTAGCCAAGCACTGTCAAACAGTCAATTGTATGGTATTAATCAAGTGTAAGAGAAGTAATTCAACTCTGTGCATCATTGCATCTATTTGCTTCATTGGCCTCCTGTAATCCATACAATCACTTAGTTACTGCATTACAAAGCAACTGCCAACGTTCAAAACCCCTAATATACTACTGTATCAAAAGGATTTCCTCATGTGATGGTTAATTTCCTTGTGTTGATGGTTAATCTTAATTGTTAATGTGACTAGATTTTTGAATCACCTAGAAGACACACTTCCGGCACATACAGAATCCTTCTGGATATTTAGCAGAGGTTGGAAGAGACACCCTGAATGGTTAATTTGTTTAGCTGCAATTATTAGTTTTATCATCTACATCAAAAATTGTAACTACAAGAAAGATAAATTTTTATAAACACATTCTCTCCCACAAATTCATACCTCAAACAAACACACACAACTAAGCACTACCATTAAGGTATAATTTATTCCATCCTGTTACTAAATAATCTTTTTATTGAATAAACATTGTTAGCATCTAAGTAATGAGGGAATACCACTCCCCTCCCCATTAGGAATATTTCAGGGAACAAAACAGACTTTTTGATTTCATAAAATTTGTTTCCTACTTAGAAGAGTCAGACAATAATTAGATGCATATTGAATATGTCAGGTGATGGGAAGGGACAAACACAACCGCAGAGGGGCTAGAGTGTCTGTGGATAAACAAGTCGCCAGGTTACCACTTCTCTTCCATCCACTGGGAAAGCTCCCTCATATAAAGTCTCACCACAGAGAGACATGGGGGACAGATAGATATAAAAAGTCAGGAGCCTTCCATGCACCGAAAGGTCCAAGCAGAAGGACAGTGGCATTGGAGAGAGGGCGGGCTATGTGTGGTCAGAGCAGAATCCTGCAGAAGAACCAGCACAAAGCCTCCAAGAAGAGTAGACAAAAGGATAAGGCATGTCCTTGGGAGCTACACTGAGGACCTTGACTCTTCTACAGCATGGGCTGTAGAGCCACTAGAGCATTAAAACTTGTACCCAGGATTCTTTACTAGTCCCTGCTTTGAATGTTCCCCTGTATTTATTGGTCTGCCTGCATTAACAATTCTTCCAAATCATTACACACACTAGATTCTTTTATACCAGCTTAACAGATGAGGAAGTTTGGATTTGATCACATTCACAGTGCCAGAGATTGACCCTGGGTTTATCTAGCTCAGCATTGCTCAAGATTGGGCATTGTTGGCCCCGGGGCTTGAGTAGCCTTTATTGTGTAGGTATATCCTATACATTGAAATTGTCATCTGTCCTCATCTCCTTGACATCAAGAATATTCTAGTCATAGTGACAATCAAAGGCAGTATTTGTAATTCTAAAAGTTGCCAATGAGATTGCTGGAGTGACCAGGACTCCCTACACCCAAACTGTCACCTTGCTCTGCCTCTGTCACTTTGTTCTGCCAGCAGGAGWGAAGGATGGAGGTAGGAGTCATTAGGAAGATGTATAAATGAACAAGCCACTATAAAGGTGGCCTATTTTCCCTCATTTGTTTAGACTTTTATATTAGGTGTTTCTTTAYCTCAAACTGCAGTRGGATAAAGCTATTTTCAAGTAAGCATTGGAACACAATTGCCGAGCTCAGAGAGGAACATAGTAAGTTCTAAAAGGAGAGCTGMGCCCCAAGAGAGAGTCCTTTTAGTATTAAGAACCTACTGTTGATGTGGCAATGCAAGAAACAGGCCTGAGACAAATAATCAGAGCAAAAAAATTATTCAGAACTCTAAGTATATTAAAATATGTTTGGAGTAGGAAAAGTAGCAGAAAATATGAGAGAACTCTGCAGCAAAAGAAAATCATGCATGCATGAATCTAATAAACTCCAGACACAGTTGTCCTGTTCATGGAAGAAAGCTTACATAAAACACAGAAAAGTAACCGTGAGCTCTCAGATTTCCATACTTTATGACAATCACCAAAACCATGATTCCAGATACACAGTTGTAAGTGCAACTTACATATTGGTATATGTATAGCATCAGTTGGATATGTAATTGAATGTAAAGAGAAAGAGCAGAATTTAGAGACATAGCCATTTTAATAAGGCAATGATTAAATGGAAATTATAACAGACAAGTTATCAGTGTCTATGGTGCTATTTGTCTGTGTTATTACTTTTCCCTTAGAACTAAATTTGAAAGGAGCTTGAAACCTGGTAGGGTTTGAAACCCAGCCTGAACAGGGTGTCCACTCCCATGAACAGGGGATGTTTTCATGGATACTTTAGATAAAGTACTGGATAGTATATGAGGAAGATACATTGAAACTGTCAGATTAATAAACGACCCTTATATTGACAGCCTAAAATTGCGAAATTTTTCATTAATTCATCCTTGATTCAAAACTTCGAATCAAGAAAACATAATTTCTCTTTCTGCTATCTCCACATGTAATATCCATATTTGATAAACTGAGTCAGGTAGATTATAGACATGGTGGCATGAGCTTGATAAGACCCTGTCTAAAGAGAAAAAAATAATAATTACTTAATATTGTATAGAAGAAGACAAAAAGTGGAACTTGCCTTTAATCAAATGTAATTCTCTTGAGGCTGGCATCACCTAGCTGTCACCTAAAGATCAGCTACCAAAAGTCAGTGAGTATCTGCTGGTGGTTTTTATCAGAGTAGTGCAAGTCTTGTGCACATAAAGTTTATAATCTAACAACAAGAATTCAGTGGGTGGGGCTTAAAGTTTACCAAACACAAGCCGAGGTTCAAACCATTTCAATGAGGCATTAAAATGCAAAGTACATATACTTCCTGTGTGGTATACAACAGGACCCAGTAACGGAAGGAAAAGATAATCTCAGGAAAATAAAATGACATCAAAATGTGTGCATATACACACATTATAATATTTAATAGATTGTAATGTATGGTACTGTGTATGGTATGTGAGTATCTGTGTGTGTCCTAATGCACACTGCTACATTTTAAACTAAACTAATTTCTGGAATGGCCGAAAACAAGTGTGCAAAGACAAACATAACTTGCAATACACAGTGCTGGTGAGCCYGCCTGGCAAGCTAGACTTTTCTTCMGAYGACCAGGAAGAAAGCTAACAGATAGCACCACTGCTTATTCAAGGGAGATGGAAAGAGATGCCTCACAGGTTCTTGTAATAGTTAAACTGAAAAAACTCTGACTTTCCATTACCCACTAAATATATTCCTTAAAAAGCTATGGTATATTTGTTGAAGGGACTACTACTTAGCAATAAAAAGAAATGTGTGTCTAATACACAAACAGAGATCAACTTGGAAGATTAGTGCTAAGTGAAAGAAGGCATACAATATGGTGTATATTCTGCAATGTTTTTTATGCCTATCTAACAAAGAAAAATATATAGGTAGAAATAAGAGTGCTGACTGCTTTAAGAAAAAGACAATATCTGTAAAGGGGGACAAGAAACTCTCGAGGGGGAATGAAAACTTTTTCCATCATGATCATGACAGTGTATGTTCTTCTCTCAAGCTCAGGCATTCCACATATATGGTAATTTATGTGTGTGTATGTGTGCATGTATATATATATGCACATATATGTTAAACTGACTGTATGAGAGGTTTATAATAAACCTGTGCCTTAAAACATCAACAGGACCTTAAATAAGTACAAAATATTTCTTCAAAACAAAGTGCAATGCAGAAATTCAAAAAACAAATATAATCCTACTAAATTCTGCCAAATTCCCACACTTCTGCATCTCACACAGGCCTCAGAGACCTTAAGCAGCTCCTTCTGCTCAGTATTTCCGCATCCACGTTCTGGACGAGGAGTGGATTCATACATTTCATTTTCTAACTTAACCCTTCTGCAGAGGAAGACATGTAAACTTTCTATGACCCTCAGATCAAATGTCAGGAAAGTGGCCACTCACTAAAACATACTCTATAAGTTCTTTGCCAAAAAGACTGGCCTCTTACCTTCACCACTGCTTGTGTGCCTGCCCTGCCCAACAGCAGGTTGAAGTCTGTTCTCCATCCTGATAATCACCCATCTTCCCTTCTACTCACATAGTGATCTTCTCACTTCTCTCCAAACCCACATCCCAGCTTTTGAATTATTCAGATAGACTTACAACCCTCATCTGTCTTTTCTCCACTCAGACTAAGTGCAGAAATGTACCAAGCCTCCTTCTCAGAGATGCCTTAACATAACATCAGAGCATCTATACACAATTTATTTCATTGAATTTTTGAGAAGTGTTTACTGTTACTAAACTAAAAAATGAAAACTGACTCATCTGTTTAGCTACATTCAGCCAGCCTCCAGTTTTGTCGAGAACTTGATCACTGCTGAAAACAAAACAGGAAGGAACTAGTAAACACTGAGTGTAGAAAAGTCTGCATCACAGAAGACAAGACAGAAAAGAAATTTTAACGAACCTTTTTGAAAGACAAAGCACATTTCCTGTAATTCACATGGTCATGAGAGGTACAAATAAAGAATTAACTTGACAGGAAAGGGAAAATAATGTGGTCCTCTTACCAAACCCAGGTGCCAGTGAGTCACAAGCCACTAGAGCAGCATATTTAAAGGAAGATGGGGAGTTTTGCTCTGGCAGACATTATCACGGGGTCTACATACATGCAATCTTCCTGGCTGGTGTGTGTGTGTGTGTGTGTGTGTGTGTGTGTGTGTGTGTGTGTGCGCGCGCGCGTGTACACATGTACCTGGCACTCCAGCTACACATCTTTTAAGGTGTTGTCTCATTTTGTCAGAAACAATTCTCACCACAAATAAAGCACACAATGAAGATAATACTACACAGCAGAGACAAAGAATCTTCCAAGTGGAAAAGATGCTCCTAGTCTGAGCTTTTCCTGGTCGTACAATTAAGTTATTAGAAAACACTGACCATGGGATGATTGATCACCTTCGTTTTGAAACGGTAAGGGATGGGAAATGCGAAGAGAAGGTGCCTTGCCATTTATAACACCTTCAGCTCTAACGCTGTAAGGGGCTTATCCTTTTCATACCCTACCGAGTACCATGGTCTATGTGGTTTAGATGGTGATTTCCCTGCTTTAACTGATCTCCAAAAACAAGTCTGACATATCATCTGGTATTCTTAAGAGAGAGAAGGATGTAATATGCCTTATAGAAGAAAATACATATGCTAGATAAACCTCATCCATACATGAGTTATAGTGCTTTGGTCACAAGCTCAATGTTAATGAATCCCATACAGATATGATATACATTGTACATGTGTTTACACAAAATAAGGTGTTTTTTTAACACTACCATAAAGAAATTAAGTTCATGTACTAAGAAACGAAAAGTTGCCACTTCAGTTTTTTCAAGTTGTCATTTGGTTTTTTCAAGAATCTATTAGTGAGAATGTGACTATAGAAAGAGGTTGGTTGGTGGCTAAAAGCATTTCCTGTTTTTGCAGATGACCTAGGTGTAGTCCCTGGTACACACATGGTGGATCATGACCTTCAGAAACTCCAGTTCCAGGGATTTGATAGCCTCCTCTGATCTCTGTTGGCACTACATGCACAATGTAAACTAGTATATATGTAGGCAAAACAATCATACATATATAAATAGAAAGGATCCAGCATTTTAAGAGCCTTACTCTACAGTTCTCCCAGAAGCAGTAGTTAAGGTCATCATTGTTCACTAACTCACTGCTTCTGTTGGCTTTGTAGAATACAATGACTGAACATAGAGACGAAATACAACTCGTGTCATCGTTCTTTGACTGACACTTTTAATAGTCAGGATTCAGTCAATCCATACATAAA
This sequence comes from Apodemus speciosus, assembly GCA_002335545.1. Taxonomy (NCBI): domain Eukaryota; kingdom Metazoa; phylum Chordata; class Mammalia; order Rodentia; family Muridae; genus Apodemus; species Apodemus speciosus. The sequence goes on from BDUI01006564.1 coordinate 15,274, forward strand.
GACCCTTTAATAAATTAAGTGGTTCATGAACATATATGATAGCATCATAAATCCATTATAAGAATCCATATTTTTGTCCATAAGGAATCACGTACACAAGTCTACGTATCATTTTGAAACTAAAATAAATAGAACACAGACATGTTCAAATGCATTGGAGAGTAGTATTCCAAATGCATGTGTTGTTACATCCATCGTTACAACAGCTTCTACTCACTATCAGAATTGCTTTCACATTTAAAGTTAAAATTAGGAGTGGGCTAGCAAGCTACTGATGTTGATAAATGAGGCCAGGCCAGTGTGTGTCTGGTAACAGCTCAGTCTATCCCAAAAGAAATGGCATACATTATAGATTGCTAAGAGCACAGGCTGGGAAAACACATGTGCATACACACACAAATTAAAACTGCATTCTTCAAACAATTATTTTCAGTTGTTCTGTTGGCAAACACAGCACACTAACAACCATCATAAAAGAGCATATTTCATGATAAAGACTATTATAAAGTTTTACTTATTGATACTTAATAATACTAAAGTATTTGTGAGACTTCAAATATAAGCCTTTTAAGCAAATATATTTTATCTCCCAAAGTCAATTAAATTATCCTAAATAAGAAGATACATTGATTACATGGCTGGAATTAAATGTGTGAAGACAACAGAACAGAAGGAAATAAAACATTGACTTAATTCCCAACTTTCTTAAGTGTGTGTATAATTAGACTGACACTTGCATGAAATGACAATGCTTTTTTAAGTCCTGGGATAAATATGGCTTCCTAACCAAGTGTATCACTTAGACTTACTCCTGCTTTTGCAAATACCAGTGAGAAGAGTCTTAGAGGAAGATTTATTTTAGCTGATTATTTTGAATGTTTCTAGTCCACATTTGGCACATTTACTTTGGGCCTTGGCAAGGTAGAACACCATGTGGGTGGCAGAAGAATGTGGTGGTGGAGACCATTAACCTCATGGAGGCCATGAAGCAGACAGACTGGATTCCAGGAAAAGATATATTTTTCCAGGGAGTCTTCTAGTGACCTATTTTTTTTTTTTATAAAACACCTCTTATTTTTCTTATTTTCTACCACTGGCAAATAACGCTGTCATATTATACAGACATGAAGGGACTGAGCTTCTGAAGTAATGCAAGCCCTCATGATCCAATCACATCAACTTTGCCAGTGGGGGACCACGTTGCAACCCGTGAGTCTTTTGGGGTCACACTGCCTATCTAAACCTTAAGATAATGGAACTTCACAGATGTCAGACATGTTTAGATAAGATCTTTTGTTCAAGTTAAAAAGTGCCAGATGAATTCATGAATCCATTTTATAACAGATAAAATAAGTACCAGCCAAGTGGGGATTTATTTGATAATCCATTTCTCTTACTAGCATGGTCTAACCAATAGGTCTGGCACTGTTAATAGAGTCTCTATATAATACAGAAGCTTCAACTTTTTAAGTMTGGATTTCAAGTTTGGATCATGGTAAGAACAGCTTGTGGAGGTGGGGTTCTGAGTGTCCTGTGTTCCTGGCATACACTCACTTATATCTTACTATATTCTGGATCTTGACTACACCTGCGAAAACCCCTGTATTGTAGGTGTCATATAGAAAAGAGGTGAAGGCTTGTGAGCGGAAATGCTGCATTAAATGACTGGGATGCTGAGGCCCAAGGTCCTTCCCCTTTTTGTTTCCTTTTGTGGTGAACAGGCGTCTCCTGCCACCTGGGCAGGCCTCTGTGACATACTGCCCAACCAAAACAACCACACTAATCATCAGCTGAAACCTCTGAGATCGGGACCGAAAGAAACCTTTCTTTTTCATTAGTTATTTTATGTCTTTTGACATAATAAAGAGATGCTATGTGGTAACACACAACACAGACAATTTATAGAATAAGTCATCAAAATTCCATAGGCATTTTGAGTGAATGAGAAAACTTCAGTTTGAAGATTAAAAGAACTAATAAATAAATAGCTTGTTCTTGCCACAGTTAATTTGAGGTGGCAGAGTTGTCATTAAAGTTTTCAGCTGCCGCCC
>BDUI01006565.1:13089-30234 GCA_002335545.1 Apodemus speciosus
GTCGTGGGCTAGCTTTAACCCTGGAACGCCATTCCTTGCCCACTTCTGTGACAGAACTAACATCCTGTGTCTAATAGATAAAAACCTTTTGAAATCTATGATATTAGTAGACTGCTAGCTTCCACCAACGCAAAAGCTAAAAAAGAAAAAAAAAAAAAAGTCATCAGATAACGTCTTATTCCTACAGAAAAGCTTGCTTCCATCTTTCCACACGGCTTGCCTAGTGCACCAACAAGCCCCACTCCTGCCAGTATATGTTAAACTTGCTTTGATTTATGGGTTTCTCTGTTCTATATAATTATAAAACTTCTCAAAACTGCTTCCATGTTGGAAGGTGGAATTGGAGGTAAGCTAAGTCTGTGCTCCCTAGGTTATGATCAGGCAAAATGGCTCCAGAATAAATGATGTCTTATACCCTTTGTAATGAGAGATGGTGTGTATGTATGTGCTGACATAGGGTGTGGTATTTATTACAAGAGTTACATTGGAGTTTGGAGTTTGCTTGCTTATTTATATGTTCTTAGTTTTCATAGAAGTATTGGTTTTCATAGTTGGCCTCAYTGCAAYTTGATTTTGAAAAACTCRACTTTGTGTATTGAACAGAATTAGTTTTTGAAACTGCCTCGGAAGCTTCTAGCTGGATACATACATAAGAAAGCCAATGAGTTGTTAAGGGAACAATAGAGATGCAACTTCATGTTGGGTCACCCAAAATTAGTTCTCTTCCATGAAAGGAAAATGAAGTAGGCCACTTATTTTCTATAGATGACACAGTGTGCCCATATGCAAGTCACTGAAATGGTTACTCTATGATTAGTAGGAAGGTGTTTATTGTGTGTTAAAGGAGAGAACATCCAGAGGCATCTGGAAGAATCCAGAACACAGAGAACAAGAGACAGGCTGGGCATGGCCAGCGATAGGGGAGCATGGCTTGGGAAAGCCATACAGGTTCTAAGGAGGATGAGAAACTGAGAGGAGAGAAATCCWTGGGCAGGAGCAGCCCAGGAGTTTAGGGTAGAAGAGGAGGTGAGAGGGTCAGGTTGCTGGATTTGTGGACTTTGAGATATATAACATGTGTATGTGACTAGGGATTGGCTTTGGTAGGCAATGTAGGCACACATCAATAGTGAGAAAGAAGCCTCAAGCCGAGGAAAGCAATCTAGGGAAGTGGCTCTTCCTGGCAGACAGARACCCTCATCACAGGTTCCTGTGGAATGCTTCAAGTTTTTGCCATGGCTCCTGTGGTCTATCATATGCTGAGCCAAGACTGTCATTAAGGACCGAAGTCAGTGGGGCTGCCATTTTAGAGGAAAAACGGAGTAACTTTTGGACACGGCAGTGTCTACTACATGAAGATTTACAAAGATGTTTTAGTGTCACTTCAAGTCACATGTTCTGTAGCACAGTTTGCTTAGGTTCTAGGAGCAGACTGCTCATATTTTCTTTCATTTTGCTCAAACATGAATACGTTTTTGAGTATTACAAACATTCACTATATCCCCAGTGGTCTGAGAAAGTGAACATTTTCTCTGAACAACCAATTTATCCTTAGAAAATCTTTCCTGGTAATAGAACTTTTATGTATATGKTTTTATTGGCATTACATATYATGCTACTGAGAATCTATCATTATAACATCATCCACTGAGCCAGAATTATTTTGGGGATGAGCAAGGGTTATGGAGAGCCCACAAGAGATGACCACTTAGACAAAGTTTACAGCCAATTGAAAGTCTTCATTCCAGCTCGCTGGGACTATACTGGGGTATTTGGGGACACAAGTGCAGTCCCAAATGTTTAGACCAAGAAGCTTTTAAAGGCAACCCCCACTTCCAGTTGATTTTGCTCAGCAGCTATAGGGGAAGATGTGAACAAGCCATCACTTTAACAGAAGTTAAGATAAGCAGTTAGCTGGAGGGAGAGGTTTGTACAGGAAGAGTTTAACAGACACTAAGTTATCTGGGTTTCTTGACCTTGGGTTGCTAGAATAGAGCTGGGTAGTTTTCCATAAGAGTCTCCATCAAAGAGACAGACTCTAGTTAAACCTGTCCTCAGCAAGGATACAAGATGAAGAAACTGCTGCACCCTCTTACCCTGTCACACTAGAGAGAGGTTCCATCTCGATAGAGAACAGCTGGACTCCTCACTGACTTTTCCTCTTGAGCCCCCCTTCTTGTTCTGCAGTAAGACCAGCTCAAACTCACTTGAATGTGGTTGGGGAGGAGGTATGGGATGGGATGTAGAACAGGCAGAGGGTGAACCRGCAGGGAAATAAAATCTGGAGTGTAAAATAAATGAATAAATAAAAGGGAAAAAAAGAAAGAAAAGAGATTGTTTCACTGAATCAAAGAATGTATGTAGGAAAGAGCAGATTATGTCTTAAAAAGTTGATTTGCAGGCACTCAAGGTATATCCATGTCGTCTTTCAAATGTAGGCAAGCATGGGGAGTAGATTTGCAATCTGAAGACTCTACTTGTTTTAGACTCTATTCATATGTTCCTCACAGTAATGCACCTAGCAACCTATCGGTGACCTCTAGGATGCCAGTGGTCCCCCACACTTGCATCTAGCCATGAATGCTGGTGAATCTGAATGCAAATAAGTGACTCCACTTAGCATCCTATTAACACCACCACATTTTTATTAAATATGTTCCAGAGAAAACCCTGTAACTGAGTTAGGTGAGGTGATTCACATTGAAGTAATTTGGGTACATGTACAACAGGGCAAACTGAGACTTTTAAGCTTTAAAGAAAACCAAAGCCTCTTTTTACCATATTATGCCACTACATAATTGGGCATTCATGTGACTAAAACTAAACTCATTATGGGAAGAATCATATACAGTGAGCAAAGGCTTAAAAAAATTCCAAGTCTGTCAATCAAAGCCAAGAACTGTCTACATCCCTTCATATTCAAACTCCTTCTCCTTTTGAATCTCCTAAAAGAAATCCCCAAGTGATAACTGGGGCCTTCCCATATGCTTGGGCTCCTGTGACCAGCTTTAAGAGTGACACCATATTTACTTTACTATTGCTTTGCTTATATCATCAATTATCACMATAATTGATTTAAAAAATTGAAGCATTTGGCAAATGATAGAACCAAAGTRGTGATCATCCTGGATTGTCCAGGTGAACTCTAAACCTAATAACTTCCTATAAAAAAGGGGGAGACCCAACACAAACAAAGTCATGACGATTCCCAAATGTGGGGGTGCTAACTGCTACTAGAAGATGGAGGAAAAGTGGAAGATAGTGTTTCCTAGAGTCTTTGGAGGGAGCATACTCAGCCTACACTCTTAATTTCAGATGTGTGGCCTTCATCACGCTCAGATAATAAATTATTCCTTACCAGCAGAACTTGTAACAGCAGTCACAGGGAACTAATGCACAAGAGAGCAGAATCAGACTAAAACAAATATCTGTGGTTTTTCACCACAGCCTATCCAGAGACATAGGGGATAAGAAAAGAGTTTGGCATTTAGGAAGATGTCACAGGGCTTTAAATTATGTTTCATTTCTATTGAGATAATCTTCTTCAGATCTTATCCATCATCTTGCTCCAGATACAAAAGATAYAGCACTGCTGACCGAATTCATCCATTCCCTTCCTTATTCTAAGCATTCGTTGGTTTGTGTTTGTAGTGCTTGGGATCAAACTCAGTTCTTTGGCCCAGACTGACCAGAATCTTTTCTGTATCCTCTCTGCCTGTCTTCCCATCATTGGTCTCATAATTAATCCTCTATTCCTATATGGATAAAATTTACCTTATTTCCCATAAAGCATTGGTTGTATATTTAATACTTCTGGGACTATAAAAAATATTTTGCAATTCCTGACCTCTTTTCAAATTCAGGTATTTTTGCTTTTTTGTTTTTTTTTTTTTAAGGAAACAAATCATAGAGGAATTCCAGTCAAAGAGGATTTTTAATTTAAGGGCTAGCTTTTCAAAATACATTTTAAAAATCCCTTATGTTTCTAGTAATCTGTGTACACAGAATAATTGGCATTGCCCTTAAGGCTAGAGTTGAAATTTTCTTAAATATTGTGGTTGCTTGACTGAACTGTAAGTAAAGGACTTGTTTTTTGTTTTTGTGTTTGTTTTTAAAGCACATCAAGTCAGGAGTAATTAAGAGAGATTTTCATCATGGAAAGTAGAAGCTCGTGGCTTGTCTTAATAACAACAGAGATAATTAACAAAGCATCATATGAAATAATTGCCTTCGAAAAAACTAATTGCTTACTCATGCTTGTTTTTAGCCAGCGAGAGAGAAAGCACTGTAATCACAGTATTAGAACAGGATAGAAAGCTTTAGCAATCACAGCTCCATCCTTTGCCCATGATATGATACACAAAAGTACAGTGGCAGAGGTTAGACTTTATTAGGTCCCAGCTGATGCCGTGTCCTTTTATTGTGCAAATAGAACATGGAAACATTTCCTAAGGATGGAAAAAAGTCAACAAAATAAAGATGGCTACATACCAGATAATACTTAAAATATTTCATTACTACGGCTTCTTCAGTAACACCAGGCAAAAGCCCCACTTAGCACTGGTGCTGGTCTCATGAAACATGTAGTCATTTGAAGTTGTATTTGTAATCCAAAGCTAGTCTAAGTTTTAAAATGAATCTGCATAGTAATTGTGCTCAGGATTCTTGAGATGAGACAGTATGGAATCATATTTATATGACATATAAATCCTTTTCTATATTACTCTTGGTATGGGAAGATTCCCTACCTCAAACAGTTATGAAAGCATGAAGGAAGCAATGCATGAGAGACAGAGCCATGGCTGTCCAAGCATGATCACTCTATAAATGCGCGTTATTACTATTCAACCTGAGAAATCCTCAGTTATACATTTCAGAATAAACTCCAAGGGATAAATTAGAATGCGTCACTTGGTATGAGTTAAGCATTATGCTGCCTATATGACTAAGATCGTGAGAATTTTGACAAGCCACACACACATTCAGTGCCAGGGATTGGTACATAAAGGAAAAACTTCTTCATGGTGTGATACGCTAGTCTAACTCTTATAAATAAAAAGACATGTTAAATTCAATCAATGGTGTGAAAGAGTACAGAATAGACAGATTCTTTGAGTTTAGAAGAACTCTACTCAAAGTAGAATAAAGGAAATGGTGTAGAATAATGGAAAAAAGTCAACAAAATAAAGATGGCTACATACCAGAAAATACTTAAAACATTTCATTGCTATGGCTTCTTCGGTAACACCAGGCACAAACCCCACTTAGCACTGGTGCTGGCCTCATGAAACTGTTTTCATGCATAGTCATTTGAAGTTGTATTAGTAATCTAAAGCTAGTCTAGGTTTAAAAATGAATCTGCATAATAATTGTACTCAGGATTCTTGAGATGAAACAGTACGGAGTCATCTTTATATGACATATAAAAGAAGACACCAGGAAATCTTGGTGTAGGAGTTAACTTTCCCATAAAAGCCGGCGGGGGGAAACTATGCACATTACTTCTAAAGATACACTTGGACAGTGACTTGGAAACAAAATTAGAGCTTCACTGGTAGGCATTTGTCTCCTCCAAATCTCCTGGTATAGAAACTCAGATGAAACATGCTCATAATAGGATGGAAGCTAAAACATAAAGAAATCCAAAGGAAAAGCAGAACCTATATTTTGATTCTATTGCTATCCATAACAGAAATCCTGGGATCTCAGCCTGAGAGTCACAGTTACTGACATGTAACATACACCTGGACCTTCTTTCCTCCAGTTCTGACCTGAATTCAGATGGTGTCTGCAGACCAGGGTCAATATCGTTTGGCCTTGACTGTCCTCACCGGTCCCTCTGTTAGTTTGCCTAGCGTGGCTATGCACCTGAGCCTCGTTTTCCATTGCTCTGAGAAAATGTTGTTTGACACAGCCGTATTTCGATCAATCAGCTCACATCAGGAATTGGGGCTCTGTGAAATCAATGCTGACTCCTTGTAGCGTATGAGAGGAATTATAGAGCACTGGTCATGGGCTGCATAGTGTCACAAAAGTAGCAACAGATAGGAGTTGATGGAAGTAGCCCAGGGGCTTGAGGTCTAATGTGAGCTCCCCATTTTCCAGATGAGAAAATGAGGCAATGGAGAAATTCAGCGACTGAAACAGGGTCATACATTCTCAATGGGAATACACATCTTCATTTCTGGCTTTATGGACACAGAAAATACCGTCAACCGTATGCCATCATCATGCTCACCCCCCAGTAAAGACTGTAGATGCTGTCCCAGTTGGTATCAGCCTGAAGTCACATGTGAAAGGAGCTGCTGTGTCCAGGCAGACTATGGACTGAGATGTTTATAATTATTCATTTCTACCACATCAAGTTTTGGGATGGTTTGTCCTTAGCAGCAGATAACCAGAAGCATTGTTTTATTGATGAACAAGATGAGAAGAAAAGATCTTTAGTAATGTTTCAGAAGGCTTCACTCTTCATAGTGCTCAGATTTTAGGATTTGTAGTCAAAGGATTTTATGTTGTACAATTCTCACTCACTATTTTTCTTTCTTACCACCACCGACATATCAGGCACGTGTCTACATGCCTTTCATCAAGTCTCATCTTTATCTATGAGATTCAAATATATATACTTAGCATTTAGTTTTGTATATATTTATATACACATGTGTGTGCTTATATAAAGCTAAATGATTTGCCCTATATTATACAACCAACAAATGGCAGAGACAGAATTTGAGCATATCATATTTCTCTCCATAAATTTGACTTCCCAAACACTGCAAATTATTGCTTCCYAAAATCTCTAAGACTCTTCCTGTGCCTGCCTCTCTGACACAGTTTAGACTTTCCTTGATTTATGACTCTCTTTGTTCTGTAAAACTATTACAAGTCATGAAACTTCTTCCACAATGAAACAAGGAATTGAGGAAAACAGATTCTGTGTTCTTGGGCCATGGTCACATAAAATGTTTCCAGAACAAATGTTCTCTGATCACCACCACCTCAAACAAACAAACAAATCAAAAACACACCAAGTGTACTCTCACTCTTCCAAGGATATGTCCATGAACTTAATCATTTAGCAATGTTGTCATAAAGATAAACCAGAAGTTCCTAAAGTACTGCAGGTAAATGCTTAAACTATCTGCTCTATAAAGAGAAGGCCAGCATAAGGAATTCCCCTCCTCCTTTTTCCTTTTCTGTAACAGCATTAGGGAGATACTGGAAAAATCCACCMTTTGAGAGTAAACAATTCATTGCAATTTTTAGAGAAAATTGTTTTGAAAAAGGTCCAGTCATCACAACGATATAATCTCAAGACCTTCACTATCCCAAAGAAGCTGTGTATATATTACTCATAACTTTTAAGTTTCTTTATCACCTCCAGCTTTGATTTTACACTGGAACAAAAAGGAAAAGAAGTGCTATCTTCTCACTTTTCCTTAAAATAGCAAGATTATTTAAGATCTGTTAGTGTACCATGCTACTTCAATATACATAGAGAATAGCATTAAGTTATACTTGTGCTTACTCGGGGTAGTCTGTGTCTACTGAAGTAGAAGTTTATAATTTTCTAGAATAAGAATCTCTGATTGAAAAGAGAATTTCTCTCCTGCAATGTCTGTGGGGATCATTTAAACCAGCACTGGACTCTCCAAACTATGAGCATCAACCATTACCTCATAGGTACAAATTTCCTCTTCCTTTACTGGGAAAGCTATTGAGATATTGTGGTTCTGAACTACAAATCAGATGAATTATAGAGAGCTKCAAGCACAGGCCTTTGTCATACTTGTAATGACAACCTTTCGCTCTGCCCCAGGGGCGAAAAGTGTTATGTGTTGAAGGCTAAACAGCAATGAAACTTTCTAAAGCTATGACCTAGAAAGAGCCAATGACACTTAAGGTTCTGAAGATTAAGTCCTGATCCAGCATGGATAATTCTTTTAGGATACCAACATGAGACACCAGGGATGTGGGTACCTAGAGTACCATGCGAGGACAGCCTTGGTTGAAAGTCAACTCTAAGTTAAGGAAATAAGCCTTTAGAGACATAAAGCCTGCCAATACCTAGACCCAAAACTCCATCCAGGACTGCAAAAAACACAAACATGGGTGGGTTAAGTACCATCTGTGGTCTTCTGGGATGATAGCCAGAAAAAAAAAATGAGTCAGAGGGTTTCTCAGGAGAGTGTCCCAGTATTTCCAAAGATGCTGGGAAGCTCCACATCTCCCAATATCTSTGGAAATATTCAGGATGCCACTCTACCCTTTGGCGTACAGCGAGAATTTAAATAGTTCTTGTGTTATATCTTCTCCTCCCGAGGCTGTGTCATTTCATGTGACCTAAGGACAACATTACAAGAAATGTTAATTATTTAGGATGTGTTTCATTATATATAAATAACATGCATCTTAGAGTGAGTTTATACCCAAGTGTAAAATATAAGATGTATATAAAATATTAAATTTAATGTGAAAACTTGAAAAATTGTACATACCCCTACACACAGACACTATTTCAGTTTTATCTTTAATAGCACAACCACAATTTTGATAAGTGATAATGAATGTAAAACTTGCAAGAAGTCACTGCATAATGTGACAAAGTACGTCCTCCAATAGAAATTTCAAAGCATTTTGAAGCAAGTACTCTCAACATCCTTTATAATCATGCACAATGCTCAGGCTTACATAATGCAAGTGGAGGTTATAAGAACATGTTATGCAAAGGAGCAAAGCGAGAGACAGAAACTCAGGGTTGCACCAGAGATTAGTGCAGAATTATGATGAGTGGGTAGCAAGCTTGGATCTTCATAGCTGTCAGTGTTTCAACATTCAATGCGTTATTTTTAGGAAAACACTCAATGCAAATTTAAAAAAAAACATTCTACAAAAGCCCCAGTTTGCCTACAGATCTATAATTCGAGAGACTAGCGGGATGGAAAATCACAGTGTTTGTGTACTTTTTTCTAATGCTTGTCAGCTTTCAGAAATGTGATGCATGCTAAAGTTGTGCATGCTAAAGTTGTGTTCCTTAAGTTCCCTGCAGTGAAGTTTTACCAAAGTTGGAAATTATTGCTATGAATTTTTAACTCTGGTAAGCAATTCTAGTGGGAGCTGTGGGGTCAGAGATAACAGGGTAATATTATTGTGAACCTTGTCTTGCCATGAGATATCCTAAAGCCAATTTTCAGATAAGGGAGTCTAGGAGTATAACTGGCCTTGATAAGACTNTTTGAGAGTAAACAATTCATTGCAATTTTTAGAGAAAATTGTTTTGAAAAAGGTCCAGTCATCACAACGATATAATCTCAAGACCTTCACTATCCCAAAGAAGCTGTGTATATATTACTCATAACTTTTAAGTTTCTTTATCACCTCCAGCTTTGATTTTACACTGGAACAAAAAGGAAAAGAAGTGCTATCTTCTCACTTTTCCTTAAAATAGCAAGATTATTTAAGATCTGTTAGTGTACCATGCTACTTCAATATACATAGAGAATAGCATTAAGTTATACTTGTGCTTACTCGGGGTAGTCTGTGTCTACTGAAGTAGAAGTTTATAATTTTCTAGAATAAGAATCTCTGATTGAAAAGAGAATTTCTCTCCTGCAATGTCTGTGGGGATCATTTAAACCAGCACTGGACTCTCCAAACTATGAGCATCAACCATTACCTCATAGGTACAAATTTCCTCTTCCTTTACTGGGAAAGCTATTGAGATATTGTGGTTCTGAACTACAAATCAGATGAATTATAGAGAGCTKCAAGCACAGGCCTTTGTCATACTTGTAATGACAACCTTTCGCTCTGCCCCAGGGGCGAAAAGTGTTATGTGTTGAAGGCTAAACAGCAATGAAACTTTCTAAAGCTATGACCTAGAAAGAGCCAATGACACTTAAGGTTCTGAAGATTAAGTCCTGATCCAGCATGGATAATTCTTTTAGGATACCAACATGAGACACCAGGGATGTGGGTACCTAGAGTACCATGCGAGGACAGCCTTGGTTGAAAGTCAACTCTAAGTTAAGGAAATAAGCCTTTAGAGACATAAAGCCTGCCAATACCTAGACCCAAAACTCCATCCAGGACTGCAAAAAACACAAACATGGGTGGGTTAAGTACCATCTGTGGTCTTCTGGGATGATAGCCAGAAAAAAAAAATGAGTCAGAGGGTTTCTCAGGAGAGTGTCCCAGTATTTCCAAAGATGCTGGGAAGCTCCACATCTCCCAATATCTSTGGAAATATTCAGGATGCCACTCTACCCTTTGGCGTACAGCGAGAATTTAAATAGTTCTTGTGTTATATCTTCTCCTCCCGAGGCTGTGTCATTTCATGTGACCTAAGGACAACATTACAAGAAATGTTAATTATTTAGGATGTGTTTCATTATATATAAATAACATGCATCTTAGAGTGAGTTTATACCCAAGTGTAAAATATAAGATGTATATAAAATATTAAATTTAATGTGAAAACTTGAAAAATTGTACATACCCCTACACACAGACACTATTTCAGTTTTATCTTTAATAGCACAACCACAATTTTGATAAGTGATAATGAATGTAAAACTTGCAAGAAGTCACTGCATAATGTGACAAAGTACGTCCTCCAATAGAAATTTCAAAGCATTTTGAAGCAAGTACTCTCAACATCCTTTATAATCATGCACAATGCTCAGGCTTACATAATGCAAGTGGAGGTTATAAGAACATGTTATGCAAAGGAGCAAAGCGAGAGACAGAAACTCAGGGTTGCACCAGAGATTAGTGCAGAATTATGATGAGTGGGTAGCAAGCTTGGATCTTCATAGCTGTCAGTGTTTCAACATTCAATGCGTTATTTTTAGGAAAACACTCAATGCAAATTTAAAAAAAAACATTCTACAAAAGCCCCAGTTTGCCTACAGATCTATAATTCGAGAGACTAGCGGGATGGAAAATCACAGTGTTTGTGTACTTTTTTCTAATGCTTGTCAGCTTTCAGAAATGTGATGCATGCTAAAGTTGTGCATGCTAAAGTTGTGTTCCTTAAGTTCCCTGCAGTGAAGTTTTACCAAAGTTGGAAATTATTGCTATGAATTTTTAACTCTGGTAAGCAATTCTAGTGGGAGCTGTGGGGTCAGAGATAACAGGGTAATATTATTGTGAACCTTGTCTTGCCATGAGATATCCTAAAGCCAATTTTCAGATAAGGGAGTCTAGGAGTATAACTGGCCTTGATAAGACTYACTTAATAATCAGAAATAAAGACAACAACCTTAGCTGTCTCTGCCTTATCCTAAGGCAAGAGAAGTTTACTTTAAGRCCTGTTATACTGTTTCCAATTGCCCCATACAGATTGTAATCACAAGAAGCAAAAATCCGGCTATCATATTTATAAACAATAGTAGCAATGAAACAGCTCCCTAAGCACTGTGGCTTAGCCTAGATGTCTATATGTTTTCTGGGTGTTATTAAGTCATCAAAGAACTCCTGAGTAGAAAATACACAGCAAGTAATGAGCTTTCTAGATGTTAATCTGCCYGCTTTTAGAGAGACTTAAACTGAAACACCGAAAGATACAAGAAAAGCATGCTATGCCTTCTTGAGTAGTGATGGTACAGTTATTGTAAACAAACTAGAATAAAAAATGCCTGGTATGCTGAAAGTGCTCAAGGATCAAAATGGAAGTTGTGACATGTTTGAAATGATGCAAACAATTGAAGACMTATAAAATCTATAGCTATCCTCTTATGAAAATAGTGGGATTATAATTTGGATTCACTAAGAGCAGTGTGCTCTCTTCACCAATGATCCATCTCCATAGCCTCCTGGTCTTCCTGTGTAATGTGTGAAGACTTTTAATACATTTTTGGCCATTAACCCTTAAGAAGAAGCCTATTGAGTAGGGTTTATGAGAAATACATAGTTTTCTAGATTATAAGGAAAGAAACTTGCATGTATCATTTATCCTCTTCTATTGAACAACAGCTACTAGAGATCATTGAGATGATGGACAAACTTTGGATGAGAACACCAACAAGACTAGTGTTGTGCTGTGACACTGCTAACCTTGATTTGTACCATAAATTCCTTTGTAAGATTCTGTGGTTGAACATTGTGTGTCCCTAATGAAACTCACATTAAGACTTGGTTTTTCAAGTCATCAACGTCAGGTCTTGACCTAGGTGGAGATCTGGAGGACTGAGAAACTAATTCCTAATAAAGAGCTTAATGTCCTACCTTATAGGAAATAAGTATCTGTTCTTGTTGGGATGAATTAGTCACCACTATAATTAAGATTATTATTCCCCATGTTATTATATATTCTGTAGGCTTCTGATCATCACACAAATTTTCCTTCCACGTGATGGCATCCATCCTTTTCTGACACAGCAGGAGACTCCAGTCGGATCTGCYCTTCYACTCTGCCTCTAAAACATGTGAGTTGAAGATAAACTTCTTTGTTTATGGTCCATCCACTCTCACGAAGTCCTTTAGCAAGAGAAACTAACCTGGAGAAGCTAGACTAAGACCAAGACTATTACCAGGAGAGGAAAAATAGAAATCATTTAATGAAAGCAGATTTTATTGTGTGGACTGGAGAGACTCTTCACAGTATAGATGCTCAAAATCAGATGTTTATAGGTAGGACTCTGAATCATCCTGGACAAAATCTCAGATGATTGTTCAATGAATGYTTTCCTATTGGCTTAGAATTTTCAGTGCTAAGTTTTCAGTTCCATGAATCAAGATTCAAGCATCATATATGTGTGTATATATATTTACATATATATACATATATACATATATGTATATATATTTATATAAATAAATAGACTCACATGAATTTAATAAAATTTTAAATTAGAGAAAATACCAGTGAGTAACATGCTAATAGTAAAGTTGGTTGCTTACAATAGCCCAAATAATTAGACAAAGCATGAAGAACTTTTGCAGACTATGAGGGAAATGTAATCGTAACTTTGAGGCTTACCACTAGCCATCTTTACCTGTCTTTACCAAAGGTAAACTTGCTAGAGTGTCTGGTGCAGAGACTGAGCTCTTTCTGAGCAGTTAATGTTCAATATGTCATCATTATATTCTAAGAAAATGCTGAGAAACTCCACAACATCCAGCCAACAGTGACAGTGACATAATGATTAAAGGGCTGAAAATCTGTCTGCCTAGGAAAGGTTAAAGAGTTGGCATTTAGCCTGTGTCTGAGCAAGACAACTGTTTTCCTCAAATATATGAAGTTCTTTTGATGGTATGAGATTTTGAGAAACTGAATTTTTTTTAAAAAAGTGAAAGTTTCTGTAAAAAAAAAAAATCAATCATCTAAACATAGTATGTGTTTACCCTTCAGTGCTACTAGGAGCCATGACCTGRACTAGACTAATTATCATTTGTTTGAGAATTTTTAGACTTGGCAAGGGATAAAGATGCTTAGATGCCATTGTGTTAAATACAAGCTGTATTTGCCACTTCAGTGTTGTTATACTATATATTAGAATGCACTTTTAATTTAAATTCCACTAAATAATCAAGCCTGTGACCACTCATTAGATACACCTGCTCCCAGCAGTGTTAGTACCTTTGATCAGAATTTTCTGCCTTCAGTTATAGTGTGCTTGTTTTTGCCATTAAAATGGAGTTCCCTTTCGCCCATGAGAAATAGTAAGGGTATGTACCACTTGAAAGGTCAGTTTGACTTTAAGAAAGGAGGAGCAGGAAAAGAGGAGCAGGAAGAAGAAGATATCATTAGGCTCCTCTTCCATTGTGAATTCAGCCATGTAGCTACAGTTTGGTGTGAGAAAGGCTTAAAMGTATTACCTCTGTCTGGGCAGGAASATTTTTCAGTTCTAATCATTTTACGAAAGAAAAGATGTTGGGTAAGACTAGCAGTATTTGTTTGTTTGTTTTTTATTTAATCTCAGTGGACCACATAAGCATAAATATTCACTCATCAGCATTTCCCTTCCTAACAATTAGCAGAGCCTCTGACAACATTATTGGTGCTAGGACTTTGTTTTCACTGGAGTTAAGCATATTGAGATTCATTTAAGCATTTCTAACACCTAGTCTTAGAATCATTTTATATTCTGAGTATTTATGTCACCAGAAATGCAGATAATTCCCCAAAGTTCTTAAGTCTGTAGGCAAATTTAAGAGTGGATTTGATCAYGGATCTRACGTCTTCTTTGTTTTACACCAAGGYTTCCTAGGAAATCTTCTTCCCTCTACCATAGAAGGATCGAAAGTATGAYTCTGGTAATTTTACAAGAAAAACAACAGAATACTATGTTGTTATGACATTGAACAAAACTTAAGCAAAGAAGTTTGTTGAATTTGGTTAAAATTTCCCTCTAATGTATAATCTTTGTGTACTGTTTTTATATTTAGTTTAAATGAGTATCTCCTGCAGCATTCCATCTGATCCTGCCAACATAAGCACTCCATTGGCAAGGTCTCATCTAATTAAGTAATGTTGTCAAGCTCAGAATGAATTCAGTTCAATCTTACAGTTCAAATTCCATAAGCATTGTAACAAACAACTTTATAATACATGACAAGACTATTAAAATAATCAATCTAAAAACCAGACTCTCAAAAGCCCTTCTAATGAAATTGTTTGTAATTTATTCATGAGTAAATAGAATTTCAAACAGAACAAATCACATRCTGTATCATTCTGAGAGGCTTAAATTATTTTTGTAAGTTGATATATGTGTCCTTCAAGTAACTACTTCATATAGCARTGAGACAGAATTCTTTGTAAAATACCATGAATACTCATTGTTACATTAAATAAATAAATAATACTAGATCATTTAGATTTAATTACTGAATCTAATTTTGTCCATCTCTAAGTTGAAGAGATTTTAGAAAGCAATTATATTCACATAATGAACTCTTTTGCATGAAATAATCAATTAATGTAGCCAAACAAGGTTTGTTTTTAGAATGCAAACGTTCAGTATGYGCAACAAAATCATGTTGGCTAATTTTTGTACTGTTTAACTTTCTGACTATTCTTTTAAGTCAARCCATTTATACTGACAATGTTTGTAGTTAAGCCTGTCTCGTGATGTCCTAGGCCCACTCATTCTAAGTCATAATTTGTATAGTCTTGTTTTGAGACTCAAATAACATAATGCAATTAATTCAGTCAATCAGATGTCTATGGCTAGAATATGGTCTCCTTTAACTTTATACAGTCATTTTTTGTAGACAGCATTTGCAAGACTATTTGAAGTAATCACAGAGAAGAAATGTAATGTTCTTGATATAGCTATGCATACAGAAAAATCCAACCTATATTTTCTGCATTATTGAAGTGATTCTTGACCAAACTCTTTAGTTACTTTTAATGCATCTATAACACCTTTCTAAACAATTGCCTCAGATCTGTCACTATAATACACATACTATCTGATTGCAGCTAAGTTTCCTTCATAGTTCTGATCCCCTGATGATAGCTTAGATTAATGCTAGTAACACTGGAATAATGTCAGTCAGCATTTCAATCCTAGTTTTCACTGTTAGCTTTGTAAGTTGTTGCTTTACTGCATTTCTCATATTGTATCTAATTTAAATTTGGAGGATCTAGTACATCTAAACTAGAGAAGGCCACATAGGAAGTTGTTCATACCAAAACTCGATGTTCAGCCTAAGTTAGAGCTAACATGATTAAAAATTAATTATAAATTGATAAGTAGAAAAGAAGTRTCTAGTCTTGGGCATAGAAATCATGACCATTTATAATTATTATAWTTATATTATAATTATTCACCTAAGGCAATTTAGGTAAGAATATCCACAAAAATCCAAGTCAATTTAAAAATCCAATGTATTTAACAGCATGGCGTCAAAATGGCTTGGAAACTACGGTGTTGATAGCTTCAAGATTTACWTCTTTTCTTCCAGTATCTTTTCTTCCATCTCACAAAAAGAATAAAGAGACACTAACTTATGGCTCAAAACCAACAGTTRACATAAAACAAAAATGTCATGAGATATAAATGGAAAAATTTCAACTTAATGAAAGTGCAATATATCAGTTCAGGGCGGATGGAAGCATTATCTATTTTCATTGGTCTGTTTATGAATAGATATTTAATTTTGTTTAAGGATACAGTAATCAAATATTGAGCACATTTGTGTTCAAACATGAGAATTTGGCAGTAAGGCAGCAAAAGTAACTTCTTTTCTTGTAGGAATTAGACTATCTACTTTATATGCATCTAAGAGCATAAATAGGAAACTAAAGGAAGGTAGACTAGACTTAATTTCATAGGGAATTTGTAGCCTGACTTTCCTGTCTCAGTATAGTATGAACCACTAGAAATAATCCCCATATTTTAAGAACAAGCTTGACCATCAAAGCGGGGGTTGTCAACTAAAAGGATAATCAAGCAAAGTGATATTTCCAACTCTCTAACTTCGTTTCTGTGTAGTCTACAGATTTCCTGGGTATTGTCTCAGATACAACATACTAAAATACTTTGAAGAGCCTATGCTATGGGGTGGGGGAGTGAATGGTTTCAAAATGGCTTGGAAGCTATGGTACTGAAGCCAGTTACCCAAGTCCAAGATGTACATCTTTTCTTACAGTGTCTTTTCCGTATGTATCTATTGAATTGGGACCTATCTTAATGGAACCTGATGSGGTCACCATTGGGTACAAAACTAAAGGTAGTGCCTCCCTTTGGATTCAAGWGCTTTTCTTGTATCTCTCATTAGGAATTAGTTTACCAGTGAGTGGTAGAGCCTCCGAAAACTTCCATTATTCATGTACAAATATTTATGGGCATAGTCTTAGTGCTGTTATCCTTAGTTGTGAAAATTTCATATAACATTGACTGTGCATTGCTTACCAGATGTCTTTATTTTTCTATCTACTGGTTCTTACATTCATTTTCCCCCTTATGCAATGTTCCCTAAGCCCTGGAGAGGATGGAGGATGGCATAATTTGTTTGTGTCTACGTGTGTGTGTGTGTGTGTGTGTGTGTGTGTGTGTGTATGGTGTGTATGGTGTGTATGGTGTGTTTGGTGTGTATGGTGTGTATGGTGTGTGTGGTGTGTATGTATGTGTGTGTGGTATTTGTGTGGTGAGTGTGGTGTGTATGGTGTGTGTGGTGTGTATGGTGTGTGTG
>BDUI01006566.1:49462-62878 GCA_002335545.1 Apodemus speciosus
GAGGGAGTGGGGGCCAAGATGCTGGAATTCCCAAAATTCTTAAAATAGAGGTTGTTAAATGTGTTAAACGTGCCAGTGTCCTTTTTTGATATGTCATTCTATATTTTACTCTTCCAGACTTTATAAATCCCAGAATATGTAAGTGGTAAATTGTGTTTTAAAGGATTATAAAAGGAAAGTTTTCCTTCATATTAAAGACATATGTTAAACAATTTACGGGGGGGTGGGGGAGGAGGAGGAGGAGGAGGGAAGAGAAGGAAGAAAGAATGGTCCAGAAGAGGCTCAATCCCTCGGGGGGGGGGGGGGGGGAAGCCAGATTGAACGGATGAGGAGATGGGGATCGTTGATGGAGAAATTCAGGAACGGGAGAAGAAAGCGAGAGCCGCGTGGGAATGCTGGGATGAAGAAAGGCAAGAAACAGTGAAACAGTGTYGCTCTCTCCAGCTGTCACACAGAGAGACAGACTGCTGTCATACTTGCATCCTCAGGTCACACAGCATCACCTCTCACCTGGGTGCAGCTCRCCCCCTACCTGAGCCTGTGTCCCCAGGGGCTTGGTTGCAGGTCTCTTCACAAGGACACTAAAACCTGCAGGTGTTCAAGTCTCTTGCRTAAGATGGTTTTTAATACTTGCACGTGCCTCRCCTTCGTGTTCGCAGATGCGTGACATTACCTCTTGATTACTTATACCATATAAGACTATGTGAATAGGCTTTATATTATATTCTTTACATAGTTATACTTAGACAATCTCACATGGCTCGTACCAGCCTCAGACTCACTGGGTAAGCTGAAGATGACCTGGAGTTTCTGATACCCATGCCTCTGCCTCCCATGTGCTGGGGTTACCGGCGTGCACCACCATGTCCGGTTTACTCAGCATTGGGAACTGAACCCAGGACTTCATCTCTGCCAGTCACTCTGCTGACTGAGATACATCCCCAGCCCCTACTTTTAAAAGTCATTTCTTAATCTTTTAGTAACTTCTACCCACATTGGTTGAATCTGCTGTTAGGACAGTCTTGGGTATGGAGGAGGGAGGGCCAATTATGTATACATGTGTATACATACATGTACACACATATATACATACATACATACAAACATATTTACATACATACACATATTCAAAACTTCCATAGACTGGGGATTGTATTTTCTTTGTTTTCACCATCTCCAAGTAATTAGCCTCTCATGTGACATTTTATAAGAGCTTAATACATAATCATAAAAATAAAAACCATATTGTAGATGAAGGAATGGGTGAATGGATGAAGAATAATGATAGACTTACCCACCCCCTCCCACCAGTAACTTCTTGATAACTACACTGAACGTGCCAGACTRAATTAAGTATGCATTTATGTCCTCAACACATGGAAATCCAGTGTTCCCAGCACCATCTTCCCAGTAAAATCACGATGATGAGCAACTCAGCTTGCTTGAGCAAATCCTAGAGTTTGGGCCATTGGATCCATAGCTGGAGTTCAGGGCTGTTGGTTCCAGCTAGAACACCTGTGCCAATTAGAGGACTGGAATAAAAATAGAAGCCCCGTGAAATCCTTACACTTCACCAGGCTCACTGTGTATAAATTATTAATGCTTCCTCATACTACATTTTCCTTGAATACATTTAAATATGAATACGCTGGAGGAAGGAGACAATAAATTTATATTTCCATTTCTCCAATATAATTTATAAAATTAACGTATTACACATTTATCATAAAACAAGTATATGTTCACGTAGCAAATTTGCAGTGGTGGAAAGAATGAAGTCGAAATTAAAATCATTTATAAGGTCCCTTCTGTAACAGAAATATTTTAATGTTTTGGCATATATTCTTTTAGACTTTTTTTCTTTGCAGTTCAGTATTTCAGAATTTTCTAATGTGCTTTCTTTCTCCAAGTATCTTTAGAATATTTTTATTGTTTAGGGCACTTTTGATAGAACTTAACTTTCAATGGTATGATGGTTCACCCTGAGTGTCAACTGGATGGACTTGGAGTCACCCAGGAGACACATGTCTGGGTGTGTGTGTGTGAGAGTTTAGTGGGAACTGACTCATCCTGAATATGGGCGGAGCCATCCTTTGGGGTGGGGCTGCGTAGCAACTCATTGTTTGTATCTCTTTCTGCTTCCTGACTGTGGATGCAAGGTGACCTCCAGTCCCTGCCCCTGCTGCTTCTCCTCCCCTGCCATGACAGACTGTAACCCCAGACTTGAGCTGAAATAAACCTTCCTTAAGCTGGCATGAGAAAAATGGCAAAGAGAATAAACTATTGTGCCCTCTGTCATTTCCACAAGCCATGAGTCAACTGCTGGTGGTTGGTTGCTACCTTTTATAATTATTCATTTTATAATTATTTAGAACTAGGCAAGCAGTATCCCTGTGCACAGCTTCTGCCACATGATGTTGTATGAAATTCTTGTTTTGGAATTGATGCATCCAAGAATACCATAGTCTTACAGGTTTCTCTGAGAGATTGCTATGGTTTCATGGAAGGGCTTTTATTTTGCTAGGTCATTGTTTTGTTTTTAATCCATTCATAATTTCATCATCATCATCATCATCATCATCATCATCATCATCATCACATGAACTATTCAATTTCTACATGTCTGTTGTTGTTGTTGTTATTATTATTTTGTTTTTGAAACAGGATCTTGTGATGCAGCCCAGGATGTCCTGGAACTTATCACTTAGCTTAGAGTGGCTTTGAGACATGGCCATCTTCCTGCTTCAGCCTCCAAAGTGCTAAGATTACAAGGACATCTTATTCAGGTCACCATTTTAAGTTTCTACACATGACATAAAGCATGTCTAGCTTAGTTCAYTTAATAGTTGTACTCAGTATCCTACCAATTACATGGTTCCATTCTGCATTATGACCCCAAACTACTCCATTTTATTTATATCTTCCATTTCTTTGTTAATAGGTCTCTAGGTTGATTCTCTCTCTTGGCTATTGTGACTAGCACCATAATTAAGTGAATGTATGTAGTTTTCTCAACTGTATGAAAATACTTCCTTCAAGTATAAGCCAAGGGAGGTGTTGCTAGATCATGTTAAGTTTGTTTTTAGGTTTTTAAGCCCCCTTTAAGCCCCGTATTGATTTCCATGATAGCTAGAATAATTTACCTGAATAGAAAAGCCATCATAGACTCATATATTTGAATGCTTAGTTACTAGGGAGCAGAACTGTTTGAGAAGGATTAGGACCTGTGGGCTTGTTGAAGGTGTGTCACTGGGAGTGGACTTTGAGGTTTCAAAAGCCCACACCCTCTTTCAGATATGCTCAGTCCCTCCCTCCCTCCCTCCATGTCCTTTTCCCCTCTGTCTGTGTCTGTCTGTCTGTCTCTCCCCCCTGCCCTACCCTCCCCCTCCCCCTTCTCCCTCTCAGCTACTGCTCCAGCTCCATGCTTGCCTGCTTCCCACAATGACAATAATGGACTCTCTACAACTATAGGCAGTCCCCGTTTAATGTTTTCTTTTATAAAAGCTGCCTTGGTCATGGTAAAGCTTCACAGCAATGGGACAGGAACTAAGACACCCACCATAYATAAGGGCCCTCCTTTCTCCAAGTCTTCCTCAGCCCTTTGTTTTTGTGCTGATAGCTGACTGACATGAGATGGAACTCAGTGTATATTGGATTTCCTGATGGCTAAAGTGGTTGAGCATTTTAAAATGTATCTATTGGCCATCTGTATTTCTTTTGAGCAATTTCTCTTCAAGTCTTTAAATAATTATTTGTTTGATTATGACAGGATCTTGTTATGTAGCTCAGGCTGGCCTTTAGCCTATTATGTAATCCAGACTAACCTCAAACTTAGGGTTCTCCTGCCTTAGCTTCCTCATCGCTGCTACTACATATGTGTGCCACCATGCCTAGTTTACCTCTGTAACTGATTAGATTCTATATTGTTTGGGTTTAACGTTTGAGTTTTTAGAAATATATTTCTAGATATTAATCCTTTATTACATGAATATGTTCAATATTTTTCCCATTTTGTATGTTGTCAGTTCATTATTGATTGTCTACTTTTCTGACTTATCTTCTCCTCTTCCTCCTCCAGCTCCTCTTCCTCCTCTGGTTCCTCTTCCTTCTCCTCCTCCTCTTTTTCTTCTCTTTTTGGAAACAGGGTCACTCTCATTATGCAGACCAAGCTGGCCTCTAACTCACAGAAACCTGACTGCATCTGCCTCCCAAGTGCTGGGATCAAAGGTGTGCGTCACCACAACCAGCTCTACCCTATTTCCAATTGGTGGTGCTGACTTAACACTGAAGGAGTCTGACTTGGGGTTCACACCTATTCTATCAGATCCTGTTAGTTTTTCCATAAAAGTGACAGACAAATAATGATAACTTTGATTTTTTTTCCTTTCTAACCTCAACATTTTATAGGACATGCTGTTTAATGCACAAA
This sequence comes from Apodemus speciosus, assembly GCA_002335545.1. Classification (NCBI taxonomy): domain Eukaryota; kingdom Metazoa; phylum Chordata; class Mammalia; order Rodentia; family Muridae; genus Apodemus; species Apodemus speciosus. The sequence goes on from BDUI01006566.1 coordinate 53,892, forward strand.
TAATGGGGAAAGTGTGTATTTACTCTAGGTTTTAAAAGAGGTATGTTCGTAAAATTCCAAAAATTACATACAAAGATTTTATGTAATGTTTATTTTAGGGTTTTATGAAGATAAGGATGTTTCAGGGAGCTGGAGAGATAGCTCAGTGGTTAGGAGCACTGTTGCTCTTGCTGAGGACCTGGCTTGGTTCCCAGCACCCACGTGGTGGTCCATAACTCCCGGCCCAGGGGCCAGTGCTTTCCTTTGGACCATACAAGTGGTGCATATACCCACATGCAAACAAGCACTCATATACACAAACTAAAAATAAATCTTAAAAATACAGATACAGATATCGCCTTTTATTTCCAATTCTTTGAAAGACTTTAAAATAATAATTTAATTTAATGTGTTTGTCTCTACATCTATCTGTAATGTAATAACAGAAATAAATTGTTAACATTACAGCCATCAGAACGTACGCATTGATCCTGCTTAGTTAAATTTTTCATTAGAATTTGTGCATGTCAATGCACACATGAAATTGTCGTTTTTCACCTTCCTATCCCACTTCTTTGTTTTGTTGGTATAATCTAGAATTTTATTTCCAGTTGGCATTTAAAATTGGATAAATCCATGGTTCCTCATTTACATTATACAACACTGGTTTGTTGACTGTGTTTCTGGCTCAAATGCTTTCTCCGGAGTGTTTCCAACACAGTATCTGTAGCAAGGCTGTGTATGCACAAAATTGCATTTATTACATGCTTACATGTAAAAGGATATCGCTGTTGATAGAAAAGTCTAGGCTTCCAGATAATTTCTTTCAACATTTTCAAAATATTTCTCTGTGACCATCTGCCTTTGGTGCTGTGATTTAAGTCTGGCATCAGATGAACTCTCATGTCTTCAGAGGCAGTGCAACCTCTCGCAGCACGTGTGGAGGTCAGAGGATGACTTGCAGGTGTTTGTTCTCTCCTTGTCACAGGTGTGTCCTTGGGACTGTGCTCAGGTCGGCTGGCACAGGAAGCCTTTAGCCCTGGAGACACCTCACTGGCCCCAGCTTCATTTTTATTTCTGGAAAACTTTGTAAATACTACTTTTGGTCTTTCTACCTTAAAGTGTCCCAATTTAAGMTGTGGGTTTCTAGAACATAGTTTTCATTCTTCCCCCCCACCCCCACCCCCGCCTTTTAGCATTTCTCGCCATTCAGCAATGGCTGTCTTGGAACTCAATCTGTAGACCAAGCTGAACTCAAAAACTCAGAGACCTCCCTGCCTCTACCTCTGGAGTGCTGGAATTAAAGGTGTGTGCCACCACTACCACTATACATTTTCAGTTTTATTGATACTTCAAAAATGTCCTCTGAGCCAGTTGTGGTGGCACACCTTTAATCCCAGCACTTGGGAGGCAGAGGCAGTCGGACCTCTGAGTGTGAGGATAGCCTGGTCTACAGAATGAATTCCAGAACAGCCAGAGCTACAGAGAGAAACTCTGCCTCAGAAAACAAGAACAATAAAAGAAGTCTTCTGGGAGAGTTCTCTGTTATGATCATTTTTTTTAAAAAAAATAGTTGTATGCTTTTACTCATTATTAACTGAATTCTTTCACTTTTACATTATTTTTAAAGATTTGTTTTTTATTTATATGTATAAGTCTGTGTGAATGTATGCTGCACTTGTGTGAGGGGTCCAGAAAGATCTAATGCCCTGCAGTTGGAGGTATAAGGAATTTTGAGCAACATGATGTGCTTGGAACCGAACTTGGGTCGTCTGCGAGGGAACTACGCTCTCCAGCCCCACTTTTCCTATTGGCACATGACAGGCAGGACCCCGTCACTAGCTATTGCCCGAGAGCCAGCAGATGTATTTAGGGGGCCATTTGCTGCCTTATTTGCCTGGGTCCCCCTGATTTCTATGGCATCCATAAGCAGCATTTTCTTTTGCCGTTATTTTTTTGTCTGACACAAATTTTGAAAGTTTCTCTATGACCCAGTATTCTTGCGGGATCTTCATTAGCTTTATTGGTTTGTCGCCATGTTGGACCTTTGCTAGGAAACTTTTCTGCAGATGTGCACAGTTTCCCTTTGTAAGGCTCAAGTTCTCCTCCTTCTCCACCTGGCTTGAGAAGTTAATTGTCTTAATGAGTGCTAATTATCTTTCTTTTAAAATGAATTTGTTTGTAGTTGTGTGTGTAGTGTGTGTGTGTGTGTGTGTGTGTGTGTGTGTGTGTGTGTACATGGGAGTGAGCCAGTGTGTCCCAGAGACCAGAGGCACTGGATCCTCTGTAGTTGGATTCACAACAGTTGTGAGTTGTCTGACGTGGGAATTGAACTCAAGTCTTCTGGAATAACCTGGAATAATGGCGAACACTCTTGACCTCTGGCCACCTCTTCCGCATTCTGTTGGCTTTCGTAAAACGGTCTCCTTTGTTTTGATAAGGCCAGTGTCTGTTCACCCTCCTGGCTTCCTGGCGACTCCTCTACTCTCTGATGCAACACTCTTAGGGTTACAGGGCTTATTATCATGTAGTTTTTCTACCACCGTTCCCCCCATTATAAAATCTTGCCGAGACCCATAGCTTTATTTTTTTTTAAATATTTATTTATTATGTATACAGTGTTCTGCCTGCATGTATGCCTGCAAGTCAGAAGAGGGCACCAGATCACGTTACAGATGGTTGTGAGCCACCATGTGGTTGCTGGGAATTGAACTCAGGACCTTTGGAAGAGCAGTCAGTGCTCTTAACCTCTGAGCCATCTCTCCAGGCCCCATAGCTTTAAATATTGTATAATGAGGACGCCCAAAGCTGTCTCAGCTCTAAACTCTTTCTCTCAACTCTAAGGTCTAACTGTCTGCTTGATGTCCACAGTAGATATTTCCCACTTAAATGTTCAAAACAAAACAAAACATAAAAACCTTGAGCTGTTACATATTAAACTATATCAATTCTTCCCTTGCTTCAGTAAAAAAAGGTTCTGCAGTAGAATGAATCATAATCTAGAAAGGAATCTTTGGTCATTTTCTTCTGTCCTTTACATCTGTCTAACTGATTCATCAGAGCATCTACAGAAACAGCTGGACTCCATCCGCTCCTCTCCAGCACCGTGGCGGTTGAAAGCACCATTACCTCTTGTTTGGGCCGCAGTGGCAGGTCCCCAGTGGCCTTCCTCTTTCAGGCAGATATGTTCTAGTCTCTTCCCACAGSGGCACAGTGACCTGCTTAGAGTCTGAGTGTCACTGTCCAGCTTAAGACCCCTAAGTGGTGTCACAGGATCTGTAGAAAGGGTCCAATTGACTTAGCATGGTTTGTCTAACCAACGTCATGGCATGCCCTTTCCAGTTCCCTTCTCTCCTTCAAACATGAGCACTCTTCTCTGGGTTAGGATCCTGCATCTCCTGTTGCCTCTGCTTGTGGGGCTGTTCCTCCCCTGCTTCCTTGCAAGGTCTTGATGCCCACCACGACTTACTAGGAATCCTGTGATTACTTAGGTCGGTTGTGGCTTGCTTTCTCTCTCCTTGTAGCACTGCAAGAAATGGCTCTGCTGATTTTCTGTCTGCTGATGCTTATTAGAATGTAAGTAACATGAACCAAGAGATTTGGAATTGTTCAATGATGTAATCTCATGGCCTAGAACTAAGATGGCAGAATAACTCACCATCTAGGTTGACATATTTTGACTTACTATACTATGAGTAGGATGCAAGCTACCAGGCATGAGCAAGGACTACTCTGGGTAGAACAGAACATATGGTTAGCCTTCCTAGACCACTTGCTACTGCTATCATTCAGCAATGAGCTATTAGACACAATTACAGAAACACAGACCGCTAAGTGAAAGAAACCAGTAAAAGACCAAACACTGAAAGATTTCATCTATATAAAATTATACAAAAAACTCTCTTTATATATTTATATATACTATATATGTCTAAAATACGTAGTTTATATATTTATAATCTATTGATTTATATTATGTATTATTTAAACTATATATAATATATATAGAGAGCTTTTGTAGAAGTTTTTGTGTATTATATATATAAAGAAGGAGATATCTATATCTATATCTATCTATCTCTCTATATATAATATATATAGAGAGATCCAAATATGCATCTATCTATCTATATCCATTATATATTTATAAATTTCCCTAAGTAGAAAGACATAACTGCTTATAACTTCAGTTCCTCTGTGGTACCTGTGTTCATACCTGTACACCTATATATGATTAAAACAATTTTAAAGTCTTTACATATAAGGGAATACACCTAGCACTATGCATCAGTGTGTATATGTCTGTGGGTTGCTTGATGCTAAGATACTCCAGTGGCAGTGAGCACAGTAAGTGGCATGCAGTATTTTTAATACCCCCCATAGGAAGAATTGGGGCTCTGAGGAGAAATGACTGGTTTTATGGTTTAGGGATGGATAGATGAGATGTGCCTGGGGAAATCTAATAGCTGCCAAAAGGACTGAAATGTGTGCTTGTACACACACGCGTGCACACACACCTCTCACGTATACAAACACGGCTAATCACAATACTAAAGGAACACAAGAGTTAAACTGAAGGAGTTTCCTGGGTTCAAAATTGGAGTAATTTGAGCAATAAGATAACTTACTCCATTGTTTTAAGTTACAGATCTAAAACAAGGGGTAGTCAATAGTTCAATTATTAACTAGTATAAATTAGTTAATAAACAGAGAAGAAAATTACCCCACGTAGAATTTTCCCAATTCTTTTCTTCTGAAGCATCCTCTTCAAGGAGCGTAACTCCCGGGCACATGGCGACTGATTTCTAAAGAGAACAACATGGAGGACGGAAAATAACTTTACAGCAGAGAAACTAGGGAGAAGCAGCCCTGGACAGACGGTCAAGGTCAACTTCAGTGTGGACAGGTCAGATGGACAGCCATACAGTACTCTTGAGGAGGCTTGATGAGAACCCATAACTTCAGTTCGACAAACGTATCGGACATAATGCAAATTAAAGAATGTTTTGTAAACTACTGAATCTACGCCCTCAATGCTGTCAAGGTCATGAAAAACAAGAAAACTCCGAGAAACCATCACACAGAAGAGCCTAAGGAACCAGACAGAGCCGCCGTGATGGGACATCCTAGGGCAGAACACAAAGTAAAAAGTAAAGAAATGGAACTAATTTATGGAAATATCTAGATGCCCCAGAGGTTCAAAGAGAGGAGTTTGAGGCAGTGTGGTAAGGGGTGGGTGGAGACGGATTCTTTGAGGATATGTAAATGATATGTAAATTAAAGCCTGAATAGTAAGAGTTAAACCAGGCTGGCTCCGAGTCTGGAAAGGTTTTGGCAAAGGAGAAAGGACGCACATACAGATAAATGCGTCTGACAAGAACAGTAAACCGGTTTAGGTCTTAAGCCACCCACCTGCCTTATCTCAGCCGCCCCTGGAGCGTGGGGAAGGTAAATACCTCTACAGCGGAGAAGCAGGGGAAAGTGGCCCTGGACAGATTGTCAGGGCCAAGGGGCGGAGGCGGGCATGGGGTGTCAATCTACCCTCTCCACAGATGAAGAAATCGAGGCTCCCGCAGCCTCTCCCTTGCTGCTCAGCAAGTTTGTGATTAAAACAGGCTTGGCATCCAGGCCCATCAGACCCTAAAAGCTGCATCCTCTCTTCTGCATACACATCTGCATAAACCAAAGGAGGCTGTGACCAAGCACTTTCTCACTTCTGAAAGGAACTTGGGGTGAGCTAGCCTGTGGATAGGATCAGCACCGCGGTGCCCAGAAGGATCCGTGCAGAGGCCCCAGGATGAGCTCCAAGTAGCTCTCAAAAAAAAAAAAAAAAAAAAAAAAAAAAAAAAAAAAAAAAAAAAAAAAAAAAGCCCTCTCTCTTTCTTGCCAGGAACAGAGCCCTGCGAAAACAGAGGTCAGATTCCAACCCTTGAACCCGAGGGAAATTATGTATCACGAAAATATGGCCCGGGAGAGGGAAAAACAACACAAAAGCCTGTTATGGAAATGAGGCCGGAATCAGAGCAGGGCAAAGAAAGGCGGGGTTGGGGGCGGAGCCTGGACTGGAGGCGTGGGATGTGGGGCGTGGGGTGTGGGGTGTGGGGGGAGGGGGATGGAAAGTGCCACCGGCGAGGGTTGCCCAACTCTTCAAAGGATCCTGCTCCTAAGTTCCCCTCCTCTACCAGCACTAAATAAGTGCTACAAAAAGCAGTCTGACCCAGCTAGAATGCTCCTAAAGTCACTGTGGATGTCCTTTGATGTGTAGAGCTGGAGTCACGGTTGCTGGAGCAGGATAGGAGAAGGGATCTTAGACTGCCGAAGGCAGGTGTTGGGATTAAGTGTTACAACTCTGAAAATGCACAAGAGATGATGAGGCTGCTCACTGGTTAGAGCATCCGCGTCTCTTCCAGAGTACCAGACTTTCATTCCTAGCACCCCTGTGCCGGACTCACAACTATCCGTAGCTCCAGTCACAGGGAACCTGACACCTCCTTCTGGCCTCAGGCACTGTACAAACGTGGTGTACAGATGTACCTGCAGATAAAACATTCATACACGTAGAGTAATATTGGGGACCTTTAGTAGGTGGCGCCTGGTTGGAATTGGTTGGGTGGGGAGGGGTAGCTGTCCTCAGGAGAAATGATGGGATCCTTGTTAGTTCTCACAGGACGGTTGCTATAAAAGAGCAAGTGTGAGCCCTGACTGTCCCCTATTTCATGTCTGGTCCTGTCACATCTCCCTCCCTCATGTACTCTATCGTAAGGCCGTTCGCCATTACATGGCACGACCGAGGGATCCCGTCTCAGGGCAAGTGTCTGTCATCCTTTTTGGATATTTGACCTCCCTGCTTTTGTGTATTTTGTTATAATAACAGAAAACAGGATGGAGCTGTTTCCTGTGGGCACGAGAGGACCATAGTCGCCACAAAGTGGTAACTATGATAACCTACCAAGGACCTTGCAGTCACGGCGATGAAGTTAGAATGGGGCAGTGCAGGCTAGGTCTGAAGTAATAGTACTGAGGCTGTCAACATTCCTTCGGCAGAGTGGAAGATCCTTAGACCAGCACCTGAGAGTCCAGTCACCCCTCCTTTCAGCCCCTCCAGCTGAACATAATCCTGCTTCAGTTCCTCATGGTCTTGTGGGGTGCATGTGGTAGCTGTGCTGAGTTATATGAGTCAGGAGGTGGCTGGGGGTGCGACTCCTCTGGCACAGCTGTTCATGAGTCATCTATGCTTCTATAAGTAACCCCAATAAACTCCTTGGCTCTCTAAGCTGGACCTGGATTGGACCGTTTCTTAGGTCTATCAGTGCCCTTTCTGGCATGAGTAACTGATTCTTTCCCTCTTCCCGGGAAGAGTCACGTGATGTAGATTAATATAGATGACCAAAAATATTTGTTCAGACCACTCCTACTGAAGCCAAAAAGTACTTGGAGCGGCCCGAGTGCTTGGCTGACTGATCACAGTGGATCATTAGGTCAGCTGCTTTTACACTGAAGGGCCGGGATGTGTTTGCTAATAAAAAGGGGCGGTAAAATAGGGTCCAGTGTGGTTGGCCAAAAGAATGTGCCGATTGGGAAGGAGAGCGAGGAAAAACTGAGACGCTGTTCTGCCCTTCAGCCCCTGTTCCCAGGTGGAAAGCCTTCTACCGGCGGCCATCAGCCTCCGTACTGTGGCATGTTTGCACCCAGTAAGCCATCCCAGGAAAGCCTGTCTTGGGTCCCACCCACCTAGAGGGTGGCCTTTTGTGAGGTTGACCTGTTGTTTGTGTGGTCGTTTGGTAGATGGCCAGCTTTTTCCTCTAGGGTGAACTAGAGATCCAGGTTTGGGGCACGCCTTGAATCTTCTGATTATTCAGCTAGCAAACTCTCTACCACACAGATGGAGTCAGGCCTGTTGTTCTCTTTCCAAGCAAGTCTGAATCAAAGGGAGGTGTGGCGGAGATTCCGAACTTTGAAGCTGGAAGCAATTGACATTTGGATCCTGGAGGAGGAAGGGGAAGTATTTGTGGTTCGGTGTTTACATTGGCTCGGATGACAGGGCTCCTACAGTTGCAGGCCTTGGTCTTGGTTCTCATCACGCCCTTCTGCATCAGCCCCACTGAGCTGGCCGAGCGGGGTCCTGGGGACATTCCTCAGCAGCTGACCTTTGTCCTGGCTGCTTGGAACACAAGCATCCTTCGCTGTCCTGTAGCTCAGGATATTAAATGTTGTGGGTGTGGGGCTGGGGTGAGAGTTCGCCGGGTCAGCTCGCTTGAGTGCCAACTGTTTGCCAAGAGGCTCTGAACAGAAGGATGGGACCATGCTAGAGTTTAACACAGAACGGATCCACTTSGGGGAAATGTCTGAGATAAAATTATTACGGATCGTGAACTTTTAAAAGAGAAAAACATAGGAGAAGGGTGGTGGGTACTGCAGATTTCTTATGGAGGCCTCATCCAGGTACTGGCGCAATAGTGATCCTGCTGGAAAGCATTCCTGGGCTTTGTGCTTTTTTGTGCATGCCTTCATCGTGAGACTTTGTTCTTGGATGATGTATTTGATTTGAGAAAGCGACTTCACCCTCAAATGGTAGGTGATTTGATAGAGTTATTGTTTTTAGTAAAAATAGTTATAAAACCTTTTTTCCCCCTCTCTAATATCATCTTTCTGGCTGACATCATATTTTGGGCTTTGGAAGGGTTAGGAGGAATTACGTAAGGTGTTCCAACAGCACTTCATGCTGAGTGTTATTTGGAGGGGCAAAACTCAGCTCTGAATTGGAGGTATCAATATCATCTATTTAGGGACCGTTTTAAAAGAATGCTATTTCAAGTCAGTAAAATTAGTAATACCAACATTTGTGCAGTGTTTTTAACTTTTTGGAGAGCTGTAGGCACCTATATTTAGTGGTTGCAAGTTTCAGAGAGGTAGTGTCTGATCACAGAGGTACAATTTAGCACCTCAGGCATCATTAAAGAACTCGGGGGCGGGGGGTGGTAAATGAGCCGTGGACATGCGTTCTTGGT
>BDUI01006567.1:17555-31892 GCA_002335545.1 Apodemus speciosus
GACACCCAGAGCAGGTTCGGAGCCCAGTGGGGACGGTTGTTACCTTCTGTGTTCCACTGCTCACACTAAGTCAACCAACCCACCGTGGCTGCAGTCTAGGAGATGAGGGGACATAGGGCCGAGCCATGCACAGCTAGAGCTGGAGACTTGCAAAGAGAAAGCAAGCTGTTTGGAGTCCGAATCAGTTTGCTTAAAGTCAGGAGCCATGCTCAGGTTGAGGTCCTCGTCAGCGTCTCATTCTGTGCTGTAGAGCTTAGTGTGTGGCTGGGATCAAGGTTTAGTCAGCGCTACGTCAGTGTGTGTGGTTGGAGTCAGGACTCAGTTTATGGCTAGGACCCTGGCTCAGTTTGTAGCTAGGATCAGAGACTTGTCTATGGCTTTGATTAGGGCTCRGCTTGGGTTAGAATCAGGGCTCAGCTAGGACTGTTATTGAGGGGCTCAGGCTGCGATGAGGATCAAAGACAAACTTGTACCTGATATAATGGATTTGTCTGTGGCTGGGGTCAAAAATTGTTAGGCAGAGAGAATCAAGCCTCAGTGTGTGAATCACCTTAGTCGGTCTGTATCTGGGATCAGCGATCAGGAGGGGTACTCATGGCTAGGGCAGTCCATGCCTGTGCAAGGTCTCCGTCTGTGGCTAGGATCAGGGCGCACACTATGATTGGGATCCAGGTTCTGACTATTGCGGGATTGGAGATCATCCCAAGGCTTGGATTGGGGCTCAGTCTCATTGAGCCTGGACGTTGTGTCTACCCAAGGCTTCTTCATTCCCAGTGGTCTCGGACTGTGTGCATCCACCCAAGACTTCCTCACTTTCTAGTGGTCTCGGGTCATGTTGGGCAACTGAACTGTGCTTCCTCTTCAGATCAGAGTGTTCTTGGCCAGCACCCAGGTGCTGATTCCCGGGGGAGAGGCCTGTTCCTGCCAGCCACATTCCCACGCTTGTCTGGGAAGGTGCCAGTGGGTGGGAAATGTTGGGGGGCTGCCTTCTAGAGAGCCTGTGTCTTACTCTCCTAGGTGCTGCCACTGCCACCTGCAGAAAAACCCCTGATCAGGGGTCCATCGTCCTCCTGACCTAGCAAGGATCAGACAGTGGAGCATTTGGGAGATCTGATCCCAAAAGCTAAAAGACCAAGTAACTCGCTCCAAGGGAAGTAGTTTCTGAGGTTGAGTGTGGGACTGTGCTTCCTTGGATCTCAGTTTCCCAAAATGATAACAGAGTAAGAACAGGTGACAACTAGGACAGAATTTATCCAAGGGCCCTCTGCTGGGGCAGCTCTGACAGGTCAGGGATGTGCAAGGGTTTTATTTGTCCTAGAGGGACTTCGGTTTGCCTGGGGACTCCCAGAGAGGGGTATGTCCTTAAAACTACAGGCCTTGGCCTAGCCTGGACTCAGGATTTTCACTCCCCTCAGTTCTGTTACTAGAGAAGTGCTGCTAGCTTACAGAAGGCAGGTACACATAAGCGGTGCAGACCCAAGGCCAGGCAGCAAGACAGTTCTTGGTTCTGTGGGGCCAAGGGGATCCACCAGTGTGGCTAGACATATCCAGGGACCGAGTCCAATATTAGATAAGATCAGAGAAGCAGAAACCATGACCACCATTCCCCAGTCTGTTAGTGATAGGACCTTAAGATTCCTGGTTTTCTGTCCCAGAGATGACCACCTGGTGTGGAGACAAGATCTGTGTGCCTAGGCGGCCATTCCCATGATTGCGTTTCTCTCCAAAGAGTCTCACTGGGGCCTGCGATGATGGCGCTACTRTCTGTGATAAAGTATGCATCTCAGCAAGGCTCCATATATATGTCCCAACCAACTCGATCGCCCTGGCTTCAAAAGGTGGGAACAGGGCCAGAGAGAGCCAGGATCCTGGTCCAAGCCTCTAGACCAGCTCCTCCGGGAAGGACAGACAGGAGCTCATGCCCTAGCTGGCCTGGGGCTGGGAGGTGTGTTTCTCAGGGGCCTCCTAGAGCTGTTTGGCCCGTGTTACAACTTCTCTATTCCTGCCGTGTCCAGACTTGCCACAGCTCCTGCCCCAAGGCCCAGAGGAGAGCCTCGCCTACCTTCCCAAGACCAGGACAACAAGTCTCAGCGTGGCCTGGTCTCTGTGCCAGCTCCGAGCGTGAGAACATGCTGAGCAGAGGAGGAAGAGTGGCAGGTGGCCAGGTGTGAGCACCAGCAAGTGCCCTTCAGGAAGCCACAAAGAAGTTGTCCAGCCCCAGCTGCTCCCTGGCTGGTTGTCCAGGGCCCCACTGGGGCTGGGAAGGGACCCTCCCTCTATCCTCCCAAGKTGACCAGGCTGCAGCCCTATGCACCCCATTCTCTCTGCCRGCCTTGGCATTGCACAGTACACAGCTGGCACTCAGTAACTGCTTCTGCCAGGAGCTGGATAGAACTGGTAACTCTGACCACATGATCAGTAAAGGCCACAGGTGCCAGGCCAGGGTTATGGAACTCAGAGTTATGGAGTCTACGTACCCCTGACACTACTGTCTCCTAGTGTGAGATGGAGAGTTGAGTCCAGAGTCTTCCGGGGCCGCTGTGACTATTCAGGGATGGAGGTGAAAAACSKCTGCACTGGGGACACTGATACCTGGTCTCTAGGGCCATTGTGTGATCTCTGGTCCCTTAGGGCCACTCGATAACTGAAAGACAGTGAGAGGACTCCCTAGGGGGTAGGAGCAAGCTCTAGGGGCCAGGAGATCCATCTCTAGCATCTAGTTGCAGCGGGTATTGCCCGGGCATGTGCCCTGCTGGATACAGCARCTGCCTGAGAGGCATCTTACCACTAGAGGAGCTAAGTAGTGTTCTTCAGGCACTGACCGTGGCATTAACAAGTAGCTTGCTCAGGACATCCAGCCTCTGTGCCCWGATATAGTCTCAGAGCCTCTCCAGGTCCCAGGACTTGAAGGAGTTGAGTCAAGGGCAGGGAGTCCTAGGAAGGCTCTTGGAAGAGGTAGCTATGCCCTGGACCACAGAGTCAGGCTCTGTTTGGAGTGGCTGGAAAGATACATCCTGAGGAGCAGAGGCCAGGGAGGGCATAAGAAAGGGAGCTGTAGCCATGACAGTCCAGCCTGCGAGGCAGGAAGGGGCAGGTAGGTGTGAACTGTCACTTGCCGACCGAGACAGTACCYGGCCCTGACCAGGGCCTCCCTGGGCTGTTTGTTACCCCTCTTCTGTTCACCTGCTCTGAACCCTTCCTCCCCAACTACCACCAAGTTTCCCTGAGTCTGTGAGCTGGGAACTAAGGGCAGAGGTTCTGAGAGGCCTTACTCAGCCCTCTACAAGCCACAGCAAAACCCCAGAACAGTGAGGGCAGCAGAGAGGTCAGACAGGGTCTGTATCATGACCAAACACTGACAGGGCAAGAAAGAGACCAAGGAAAGAGGCGAGCCGGGAGCTGCAGAAGAGTTGTAGGTGGGTAATAGGTACACACTGGTTTAGGTTCCAATGTGCACCGTTAAAGGAGGCCTTGGGGTAAGCCCGGCTGCTGCAGTGCTAAGTCCTGTGAGCAGTGTACAGCTTGCATAGGGGTACGGGAGAGCTTGGCTAGGCACATCCAGAATTGCCAGAGATACACTGTCTTGGCACAGAGAGGAGGCTGCTACCTCCAGGAGCCTCTGTCTAAGGTCAGTCCCTTACACTAAGGACCCCCTCTCTCACTTCTAGTGGTGCCCCTGCAGGGAGATTACCTTCCTTGTTTGTCCCCAACTTACTACTTCTACTTCATCTGTGCAGAGGAAGGACAACCCTGTCACTCCCCTCACCCCCACCCCCTGCAGCAGCCTCTGCTGTGAACAGGAAACCTAGGGCTGAGGGCACTGCCCACCAGCCTGCAGCCAGGGAGAAGCAAGCAAGGAAGGGGCTGCTTGGGTCTTGGCGACACTGAGGCCCCAGGCCCCACACCTGTGAGTCTACCCAAAACYGCCTTTCTCTCCAGCTCAGTCAATACTCCAAAGAGACTCCCTGATTTCCAGACATGCCTAGGCAAAACTCATAGCACCGTTAGGCACCCAGGGTCTCTGAGAGACAGGACTCTATCACCCAAAGATGTAGGGTGCAACTGGGAACCTRGAAGAGGAGATAATCTCAGTGCGTCCCTCTGCTCACACACATTCCCCAGAAGTGGGCCAGGCTGTGAGTGCCCTGCCTAGGCCTCTGATGGGGGCTTCGGGCCAAGGCAGCAGGACCCGGTGGTCATGGCGAGGGCCCTGGTTACTTGGGTCTGGGCACAGGTCATTCTTTCTCAGGCAGCTGAGGCAGCAGTGCCCACCACCACTCTCTCAGGGACCTGCAACCCAGGGACATGTCTCCACAGGGTCTCTGGGCTGATACCCCCTCCCCCGTGGGAGAGGAGCCTGGGAGCCCGAGGCGGGCAGCAGGTTGGGGCCTGAAAGTGACGAGGGTTTCCGCCACAGCCTTCTTATGATGTTGCAAGAGGAGCAAGAAGGCTGGCTGTAGGCCCTGGGTGGGACCAAGGAGGGTGGGGGTGACTGAAAGGCTCTGGTGTGGGAAGAGGGGCTCTGTGGGATCCCAGAGAGCCCCAGTTTCTCTGAGACCCCCCCCACACACACACACACATGAGGAGGCAACTCCTCATCTGCTCCTAGGATGCCTTTGCCAGTGTCCCTTTGATAATGGTGAGGAAGCAGGTGTCTCTTTCCTGGTCTCCAGTCATGAATCATGTGCTTGGCCTGCACAGGGGAGCCAGGACCCCGTGGAGAAGTATGCCCTGGAACGCTGCGGGCGGGCACGCTCTTGCAAACTGGCTGGCTGTCCCTCCATCCCATTTCCCCCTTTCCCGAGAGCAACTAGCAGAGCCTGCAGTGGTGTGGCCACAGGCTGAGAGGAGGAGGACCCACTGTAGTCTACGCAAATGTACCTGCCACCCCAGGGTACGTCACCTCCCTTTTCCTGGCCTTGATTTCTCTCAAAGAGCCACTATGGCTGAATCAGCCCCTTTAGATCTCTGAGATTCCCTGGCCAGGGACCGCAGCCCCTGACCGTGTCTGTGAGATCTCTCTCGTTGGCCCTGAGACAAGTTCCCAGCATCTGCTCTAGCCATAAACAATTATCTCTGGCAGGGCAAGGCAGCCCCAGATAATGCCGCCTGGAGGATGGGGGAACCCACGGTCCTCCCCGTGCTGGCCTGACTGGCTGAGGTCATGCACAGGGGCTCTGATAGCGGTGACCAGAGTGGAGCCCTGGCTCTGTTCTATGCTTAATCAGGGACACCAACACCACAATAATCCACTGCCCCTCCCCCTTCCCTCCCCCGAACTTCCAGGGTTGCCCCTCAGGACACTGTTTCTCCTGGAGACAACTGGGCCCCGTGGGCACCCACCTGCCTTCCGGAACCTCTCYGTRGAGGATGGGCAGGGCTCCCACAAAACATCTTATGTTTATGCTGCTGTTGCTCCATGCTCAACMCAGTCCAGCCCTCCCATAGGCACCGGGGCAGGGGRTAGCTCCTCCCAGCTTATCTTGCTAGTCAGGGAAGACGCCAAGCTCAGTGACTACTGTTACTTGCTTGCTCCAGGCTCCCCAGGCTCTCCCTTCATATCCTAGTCGGCGTCTTGCTTGACACCTTTCCTGCCTGCTCTACCCAGGGTGCTCCAGTGCTCACCCACCCAGGGAGGAAGGGCCTGCTTCAGTTCCCACAGAGGCTTCTGAGAGCAGGATTTGGACAGACCATCTTTCAGACCAGAGTTTGGCTCTGACCCAAGCCTCTAGCTTTGTTCTGAGAGACACCGAGGACTCAGCCAGGTTTGGCAGGGAAGACGGTGTCTGCATATGTGGTGAGGAGTGTGGTCTTGTCCCCCGGGCTCTAGAGTAGGTGGCACAGGAGCCACAACAAGGGTAGGTGCGGAGCTGAGGAGTGGCAAGCCTGTGGGATAGGATCCCTGCCCAGTTCAGCGTGCAGGACGGAAACCCTGGCTGAGGCTTGATGGAGACACCCTGGGCCTCGGTTTCTCCTGATGACCCGCGGCTGCCCCTCGCGTGCAGCCACAGGCGGCCAGCTTTCCGGGCCCACATTCATTGCACAAGCTCATGGGTCATCTACACAACATCCCTCTTGCCCAGAAYGCACGTCTGCTTCCTCTTCGCTCTGCTGAGGCCTTCACCAAGGGCAAGCAGAGGCCCAGTTGCCGTGATCCTGCCCKTCTGGGGAGCCCATGTGCTTAGTAAATCATTGGAGCTGCAGGCTTCGTGAGAGGGGTTCAGCCCCCTAGATCACCTGGTTCCCCTGAGAACACCAAARCACAATGTCTCTCAGACCTGTCCCAAAGCACAGAGACAGAAAGAAGCACAGACTAGGAAGGAGGCTGGAACCTTCAGAGGTTCGTCTGCCCTTATGAGAAGCCACCAGGGCAGATAGCACCAGCTCTGCTCCCCATCACACAGAGGATTGCTTAACCTCTGAAAACCCCAGAAACACTCCTCAGCCATCAGGAAGGCGTTCTGGACGGCAGCCCTCCCCACAGTTGGTTTGTCTCCTCAGGTGTCTGCCTCCCTAACTTCTTGCATTCTGTATACACTTGGTACTCCCCACGTGTTCATTGATTGCCTTGTCTGATTAACACATCCTTTAACCGAGTGTCCGCTCTCTACCTAGACAGCTGTTTCTGTCCTGGCATCARAAGCTTCTCTTTTACCACACAGTCAGATCTGTCCGGTCTAAGACAGCAGAGCTGAGGAGAGCTAGGAGAGTCTGGCAGAGCCCAGAACCTTTGTTCTTGCCTAATGCTATGGCCCCTGTGTCTGGGGCCTGTGTGTCCAGCAAGGAGCCTGGCCCCGCCACGGAGGCTGGAACATAACTCAGAACCTGATCCCAACGCCAGAGTGACTTGAGTGGGGTCTCCCTCATGCTGGCCGTGTAACAGAGTACTAACTAGCCTGGGTTTTTGTTGTTGTTTCTTTGTGGTTTTCTTGTGGGTTTTGTTTTTTCTTTGTTCTGTTCTGTTCTGTTAGGCRATTTCTTCCCAGGACGAAGAAACAGGAGATGAATTGAGGTTGGTCCATGTTTGGCCCAATTACCAAATAGTGGGTACCCACCAGGGCAGGTCCTGTAGAGCAGGGGTCAACCGTAGTCCTGCCCACAAGGCCCCATTCTGCTGAGTGATCTCTTCTGGTAGTTGGCCTCAGGGCCACCTGTATACTTCAGAGGAGGTGTAGGAGGCAGAGGCACTGTGTGGGCCAGCCTGCACACCGACACTTGCCACCCAAGCCAAGTCTGGAGACAGGTACTGCCTGCAGCATGCAGAACTGGCTTAGCCAAAGGCTTACAAGCAGCAGGTTCTGTTGATGTGGGGAATCTGGCAAATGCAGAGGGAAGAAGGAAAGACAGGACATTACTGTAGCCTTGGCAGCCTGTCTCAGGCCTTCTAACAGGTCTCACATGAACCTAACTGTCCCGATTGCAGGAGGGGCCTGCCACCTTTTTTCCATTCCTTATTTCAGAACTTGTTGCTTGATTGTCTTTTTTCCACAAGAAAGTGAATCCCCTCTCAGCCTCAGCCCTCTTCCTCATGAACCCCCTGCATCACCCAGCCCTGCAAGCCACGCCCTTTCTAGTCACCCGTGGGCTCCAGCATGCGGGGTGGGGCTGCCCAGGTGATGCTGGGCTGGGCCTGAGCAGGCCTGGGCAGAGGCTGGTTCATCTTCCTCCAGGTTTCGGCTGCTGGGGAGTTAATTGCCCCCGAAACGCAGGTTCTATGCACAGCTGTGGCCCGACTCCTTGCACCTGTCAGAAGGTGCCCTGGCTCCGCYGCTAAGTGCAGGAGGCCCTAGGAAGAGTCGGAGAACAGCTCTGTCCTGCAGCCTCCTCCTGATTATGCCAAAATTGAGAAACCCCCAGGCAGCTGCCAGGTGACTCACAGATTAGACTCAGACCCAGAGAGTAAGAAGTTCCCTCGAGGGTGGTCTGAGCCTCCTCTAGTACTCCCGTATTGCTCACCCCCCCACCCCCCGAACACTGAAACATAGCTGCCTTCGCCAGGCCTTCTGTCACAGCCCCATAACCTGTAGCATGCCAGGCCTGAGCTGATCCTATGTGGGCCTTGCAGCAGAGACACAGAGCATCCATGCAGCAGGCATATGGCAAGATCTCCCAAACCACTGGGCTGCTGCCACCCCATCCACTAACCTGTGTCTCAAGTCCAGTCTGGGCACAGCTCCAGACCTGGCATCCTGCTGGGTTCCTCACATCTAGAGCCTAAGGAAGCCCAAACCCCACTGGTCCTTCTTCACAAACCCACTGGCACATGGTTCCCCTCTGCCCTTTGTAATCCGGAGGGGGTCCTCATGGCACCTCCTCTGTCCCCCTCTTAAAATCCAGACACTGAGAGCTGATGGGTTCCCCAGAGAAGACAGCACTCCAACCATGCAGGAAGTTCTGTCCAGCTCCTAGCTTGATCCCACAGCCAAGGGCCTGGGAAGGCAGGTTGGAAGGGTGAGCTCAGTAGAAAGTGCCCCCAGGTGGCTCTGCAGGCTGTGTGCACAGCTGCACAGTACTGTGGGAAGCCTTTAGAGGGAGCGAAGTGTCTTACAGTGATGGTGAGCTGATGGGGGGCTCTGGGCTCGAAATAGGGAGGGCATAGAGAGGGTGGGGGCTCTGGGAGAAGGCTCTGGAACATGTGGCTCCCGAAGGCTTCAGAAGGATGTGAGAAAGGTTTTTCTATGGAGACMGCAAAGCCCCTGCATCCTGTGTCCACATTCCCCTGCTGAGAGCACGGGGAGGGGGCGGGGAGCACGTATKTGAGTAAGAGCTACTGTGGCCCCTAGTATAGCTGGTAGAGATGTCCAGGTCGGGGCACTCCCATTCAGGCCCCTGGTGGCCAGCTGTCCACCTCAGCAGAGTCTGGCCCGGCCATAATGATTAGGGCATCGCTCAAAGCACATCCCCAAAGCAGCCATGAGTAGGGCGGTGAGTCTCTGGGTGCCAGGTAGAATCCAGGCTCCTGAGAGCCAGAGGGCCCTTCTAGCTTAGAGCTGAACCCCTTCTTGAAATACAGCGAAGCCCCTCAGGGTGACTTCCTGGGGACTGAACCAGGGACAGGCTTCAAGGGAGGTTCTTAGGAGACAGAAAAAGTCTCAAGAGGCCTGTACGTCAGTCTAGATGGTCTCTCGGAGTCAGAAGAGGAGATGGAGTCAGGTGGGGTGGCTGGAGAGAAATGTCCTTGCTATGGGGACAGGGTGTAGCTGCCAGCAGACCCTCCCTCTGGCCAGTGAGTTGCTTGCTCTGGGATCYTCTGGGTCCCTCCATTCTGATATCCCAGAGGRACAGCTCCTGAGAASCTCCCAGATAAAGAGTGATGCTTGTTTGCCAAGTCTGACTGAGGCCAGGGCATGCGCAAGACAGCCCTGTGAGRTGAATGACTCCATTCTCCGGAGGCCTTTGTAGCTCAGAGAGGTTAGGCGGTTTACCCCAAGCCCCATGCTGATCAGTACCCGACTTCACAGTGTTGCTTCCCATACTCTGTTCCCCAGAAGGAAGGCGGAACAATGCCACAGCTGAGGTGAGGAACGCAGGGTGGCCAGCCGAGGGCACTGGGCTTCGCTGCACGACCAAGTGAGTGTGTGACGTCAGCTGCGAAGGCTTCGAGGGCCATCTTTGGAGGAGTCAGCCCTGCGACTGATGCTGCTTGTATTTTAATGCTAATACTGGCAGGACAGAAACCCCAAATTGGGATTAAAGATTTCTACAACAGTGACCCTCTGATCTCGGACTGCTTTCAATATATGTGGCATGAGCAGTGGAGCCCGGGGCCTTGAGCAATCTGTGTCACAACCTCCACCTCAGACTTCTGGCTATAAGGAACCTTGAGACCGTAAGCTCACATTGTTTAAGCTGCCAGTCTGTGACTCTGTCCCCACAGCCCAARCAAAGTAATAATCTGGCCTGGGCCCCTTGTCCTCACCCCAGGGAGATGGGCATGGGGGGTTAATGTCCCCCTGATGCCCAGGCCTGGGCCCATGGGGCCTGCCTCAACTTGTACAGTTTCATCCTTCCTGTGGTCTCTTTGACAATCACATCCCCGGTTGTAGTTGTTGGGAGTCTACTGGGCTTACGGGGAGTCAGGGATTGCTTTTCCTAGCCTCCTCTTGGCTTCTGGGACACAGAAGGTTTGAGAGTAGCCAGGAAGTCCCTGTAGAAGGCCCAGCATCACATGTCCCACGGAGCTATACCTACACTGACCCTCAAKCTCTCAGGGAGTCTCCTCAGTACCTGAGTGTCCTACACCCCAACAGGAACAATGAAAACAGAGGTGGAAGTCATGGCTACTGACTGGCGCCACTTGACGCTGGGTCCGGAAGGCATGTGGCCAGTTCCAGAGTCWGAGTTCAGTGCTGGAGGTGCATGGTCGTCCCTGGGAGTGGAAGTTAGTCCCAGTGTTACATAAGATGCTTGGGCAGTAATGGGGGTATGGTTGGTCCGAGAGTCGTGTGGTCAGTTCTGGGTGCATGTAGTCAGTCCTGGGGGTGAGGTAAATGACCAATACCGACATTTCAAAGGCACATGCTGTCTGAGGTCATGTGGTCAGTCCTGGAAGACATGTAGTCACCGCTAAGAGCATGTGGTCAGTCCTCATTGGGCAGTCATAAGGGTGCACAGTCAGTCCTGAGGGACACACAGTCAGTTCAGGGGACTGCACGAACAGCATCCCACTCTGTGACCCATAGGACCCAGGGTCAGCCAGTGGGGCTGGACAGCAGGTGGCTAGCTACCTTGGCTACTGGTAACTAAGATGCCACTTTCTGGGACTCCCTGCCTCCATATCCTGATGGCCCAGGGCTCAGTATGGGGTCACCTACAGGAAGAAGTGTGGCTGTGACTAAAGCCAGTACTGGGTGGGAAAGGAAAGAAGCCCAGAAATAGGACAGTTGTCTGGGCCACCAAGCGATGGATGGCCTAGCTGTCCTAGACCTCTCTGGCTCAGCATTCCTTCATTCTTAGATAGGGGTCAGAGGCCTGAATGTCACTCAGAGAGGGGACCTAGTGAGTCTCCTTCCCGAATCTCTCTTCAAGGCCCTCACACTCAGTGTATGTGACAAGCCCCATATATGCAGCTTACAGTGGGCACAGCCTTCCCACGGTCTGGGCAGTGTGAGGATGGCACTCCTGGATCTCAGCACTCAGAGGGTCTCTGCCTTGATCCTGGACACAGGCCACTTGTTAGCAGGGGTGGGATGCGAGGCAGGCCCCACCAGGCTTCCTGGGCCAGAGTCCAAACGCCATTTGCTCTTCTGTTTCCTTCTGGGAAGACTGTGGGAGGGGAGGAGGCCTAGCAGGGTCAGAGCTGGGGCCTGGGCTCTGAGCAAACTGCGGCCAGCCTCTTTACCCCGCCTCTTCACCCTGCTGCGCTGTTAGAGGCCATGAGGGAAGGGGCAGCCTTCCCCAGACCCACATAAACCTGACACCAAGGTTGTGGACCCAGGGCAAACATTTTAGTTGTTTTCAACTTTATTGTGAAATAATTCACCTGGCACATTTATAGGCCGGCACACGCCCACAGATCCCTCTATTCATAGAACCTCAAGTAGGTATCGCTTGACAGCTCCCATCTCGTGGACTTGTCTCTGAGACAGCGGCAAAAATTGTGGCCTTCTGTGTGTCTTCCATGGCTCTCTGAGTYCTTCGAGGTTCCTCCTAGACCAGCGGYTCTTGGACCATCTTTGCTTATTGTGGCCGATCCCTCCAAGAGCTAAGCCCCACTTGTGTAGCTGCCGTGCTCGACTGTCCACACCGGTCGCTGATGACTGCTTCTGGGGGTGYTCCAGCACGCTATCAGCCATGAGCCTGTGTGGACAGAGCYGCACACATGAGYTCAGGTGTGGGGTGTGTGAGGGGTTGAGCAGCTTTGCTGCGGAGGGAGCTGATGACAAGCTCCCCACAGACAGCTGTGCTCTCTGGACGGCAGGCTTCAGTGCCTGGCTTTCTGTCGATGTGATGTCCTCACAGGACGTCTACCTGAGGACAGGTCTGTGGCCATGTTTAGAGGCAGGATCATCTGGTGCCAGCGTCCATGGGATGTCTACAGCTGGTCCCCACTGGCTTGGCTTTTTCTAGGCTCTCCCAGGAGCACGGGACCCTCCTGCCCTCAAGTCCCAAACTCTGCCCATGGCTCAGCCTGGCTATTGAGCTAGAGAACCCGGAAACTAAACACTCAAGTGTAGGGTTCTAGAAGGTTATCAAGAATTCTGGAGATTTCTGCAAGCATCTGGAGCTCCCTAACTGCAGGTCCAGTGTCACAGGCTCCAACTCTGTGGTCACCCTCATGCCRCAGGCCTTTTGTTTCTGAGTGCCTSGCTGCTGCCCAGGAAGCCTGAGGCAGGGTCGAGGCACAGCTTCTCGCTGGTTAGTTACTCACCCAGCTGGCCTGGATCTGCAGTGCGAGCCCCTAACACTCCCAATAACGGCCTCACAGTGAGTATGCCAGTTAGGTGGATGTGGAGATATCAGGCGTGAGGTCAGCCTAGAAGGTAAGTTGACTTGACRCTCCTATAAAAGGCACCCTGGAAGGCTGGGGGATGGCTCAGTTGGTAATGGCACGCATGAAAACCTGAGTTTCTGCCTCAGAACCGCCATTTTAAAAAGCCAGGCTTCATGGCATATACTTATAATCCTAGCAGTAAGGGAAGCAGAGACAGGCCCAGTGAGACTGGGGCTCACTGACCAGTCAGCCTAGCTTAATCTTTGAGTTCCAATGAGAGACCTGTCTCAGAATAACAATAACAAGGCAGTGTGTGCAATGATACCCAGGTTGCCTCTGGCTTCCACTCGTGGGCACGCGCACACACACACACACACACACACACACACACACCACACCACACCACACATACAGGGACCACCCTAACCCCACACTGAATGCCTGTCATTTTTCTCCCAGAACCCTGGTAGGTGAGTGTGCCATTTACATTTGTGTGGAACTATAGTTTGGGTCACTGTTTCCCCCCAAGATGGCACCTGACAGGTACTGGGGAATCTGGCCGGGAGCAGCTACGGCACTCTGGCTCTCCTGGTTCTAGAGTACCTGGTTCCCAGTACTGCGGTCATTTGGTCTTAAATTGTGGCACTGTGCTCTAATAGGTGTAATAGGTCCTCGGACCTTTTAGGTGTGAACACCGTGTTTATTTGCTCCTTAGAAACCACAGCTCCTGCCCCGAATYGACATGCCTGGCTCTTTCCTTTGCACAAGGACTGCGCAGCCTTCCCTACCCGCAGTGGTGCCATTATGCCTTGTGGGCTCCCCCATATGAGTCGGGCCTGTCATTTCACAAGGCCTGGAAAGTTTTTGCCACAAACATTTTTGTCTTTTCTAGGTAGAAAGACAAGAGCCAGAGTAAGGATGAAGACGGAAGCCTGAGCTCCACCAGTGGCTYCCAAGGCGCCCAGAACCCCAAGGCCRTCGGCCCCAGACCCAGCAGTGTGGGTCTCAGTCCTGCCACTCTACGGGTCTGAATCTGAAGGCTGTGTAGGGCTCTGTGGAACACAGAGTAGAGGGCCCTTTGCACAACATGTGTTCAGGAAAGATTTAAGGAAGAGGGTGTCAGAGTCACCCCCAGTCCTCTGGGAAGGCAGAATCTACCACACTGATTGTCCCTAGAGAGGCGTCTCCCCAGAAGCCTGGCCTGTTACCCTCAAACTGAGGAATGAATCCTAGGCAAGTCCCACCCAAGCTAAGGAGCCCCGGCAGGTGGGAATGAAGCCACCTAGATACTTGCTAAGCAATGGGTCTCAAAGAAACTGAGCCACAGGGGTCCTGGAAGGAGCAAGGTCAGGATAAAACTGCCCTGGGGCATTCAGTGAATGTGTGGGAGGGGCACCCAGAGAGTGCACCAGCAGCTGGCCAGGGCCTGGAGCTCTAGTAGTTTCCATGACCACCCTCAGGGGCAGCTGTAGGGAGGGACGGGCGAGAAGCTGGCTGCTGGGGCCTCCACTTGGCTGGAGCTGCCCTCCAGCCTGGCCRTGCCTAGGGGCCTCGGATTTCTCACAGAATAAAAGTGGGCTGTGTCCATACTTAGACTGCAGCTCAGATCATGGCATCATTGGACTCRCCCTTCTCTGGCCACTGTGTACCCTGTCCATGGCTTAAGGGAAGTACAGCAGTCTAGAAGGGAGGGACCTTGTGGGAGCCAGGTGCCCACACCACACACACCATTTGGTGAGGCTGTGGGCCAGCTGTCAGCTAGGCTTCCCCCTACCCCAGAAGACAGATCCAACCCGTTTGCCATTTGTTCCCATTCAAAGAGACCTGCAGTGTCTATTTTTCTAGGAAGTATGGACTGTAGTGACAAACACACACACACACACACACACACACACACACACACA
>BDUI01006567.1:69844-87958 GCA_002335545.1 Apodemus speciosus
GGATATCCCTCTGTCCATACATTTTCACTTGCAAATATTCATTGCAACGAGTCTTTGGACTCTGGCCATCAATACTGGATGCTCACAGGGACTCCTCCTGGCTATGCAGGAAGTGTTCTTAACTACTGAGCCGTCTCTCCAGTCCTTACACTCCGGTTCTAAAATGTGAACACATAGTTAATGGAGTGGGATCTGGGGAGTCCGCTGGGCTTCGCAGAGATGACCTACAGACCTGAGCTCCTAGTCCTCTCCTCTGAGGGGGCAGGCTCCCTCAGGAGTCCTCTCTCGGTTTCCAGGGTGTCTAGATASCCAAGAAGCTCAAATCGAGACCTAGAGTCCAGGGAAGGGCGGATGGCCATACACTGCAGAGCGCCCTCCAGTCTACGTTGTCACAAAAGCCACTGGTTACAGCAGGCTCCCTACCCCACACCAYGGGGCTCAGACACATATCAAGACCAGAAGATGGATTACCATCACCATAGTTACTTACCCATAGTGTCCTCGACCTCACACTGAAAGTCAACGGTTGTCCCCGAGACACTCAAAGTCTTTTGGACTACAGTTCRTCTTGGCTTAAATTTTGTTGCATCAAATTGAGATGTCCTTGGTGGACAAGACCACTCAGGGCCCAAGCTTCTCTTCAAAACAAGGACGCTCAGTGCCAAGGGATGAGCTCTCTGGAAGGCTGTGACCATGGGATGCAGGACCAGCATGGTAGGAGGAAGAAGGACACACTGCTCTGTGCTGGCACAGAGGGCCCTGCCAGACCTGCTTTTCCATCCATGGTGGAGTGCCTACTTTGTGTGAGACAAGCTGGGTCCAGCACTCCTGCTGCTCTCTGAGTCCCACCTCCATCAGGTAAATATTGGATAAAAACCTGCAAAAATAACTGATTTGAACCTTACTGACAGGACCAGCAGTGTGGGCTGTGAGGAGGGAGGGTACCAAGTCAAGGARTAGACTGCCCCACCTCACCACATTCCATGACATGAAGGAGAGAAGGACACCTCAGCTCCCTGGAGGATCCTAAGCAGGGCAGCTGCTTTCCATACAGTTTGTTTTATTGAATTTTTAATAATGAATGGAAAGCCATTTTCATACAATTATATCTATGTACATGTAACCTGTAAACATAAATTTGCCCTTCCCCCCATGCCCGTAACTTTCTCAAAGAGGAGAGGTAGGTGTAGAGGTCTAGAGGACTTGGACTCTACCTTTCCCACCCTTAAAGCCACCTCAGGATGTTTGTGACCCAAACCAGTCCTGTCTAGTTGTCTTATTGTTTCCTTAACTAAGGTTAGCCAGATCAGTACAGTAGCTAAAGACACAGTCTGCCACTCAGTTCTTTCTGTGTGTCTTCAGAAAGCCGTGGGGCTCAGGATCTGAGTGTTCTTGCCTTTGGAAACCCAGGCCTTGGGGCATGTCACCCTGCTGGGTGATTAACAGACACTGAGACATTTCTTGTTATTTCGTCTAAAGTCCATGCCGCAGGTATAGATGACACAGGCACCTACCTGGCAGTTTCAGGAAGGCCCAGTTCGCCTCCATTGGGTCCACACTCCTGTGAGCCTTGGACAAAGCTATGACAGTCAAGACTACCTTTGTCAGCATGAAAATACACCAGGCCGTATCTGCTTCCAGCCTGACAAGTTACCTGGAAACTCAGCGGCCTAAGACCATGGAAATAAATGTATGCTCTCTCAGTTCTGGAGGCTAGAACGTTATTCATTTAGTCCTTCACGAGGACAGGCTTCTCACCCTACAGCTCCTTATTTCTGAGGCTGGCCTCCCTTTTTCTAACAAAATCCAGGATAAGAGCCAGCTATTGATCCTTGCCTCTGTCTCAGAGTGCTAGGATTCTGGCTGGACCAATAGGCTCGGTGGAGGTGTGGCAGGGCTTCACCCCTTCCAYAGAGTGCTCCCTGCAGGCGAGTGTGCCTCTTCCTTCTGCATGTACCTTTATACGCCTCCTCCTCCCTACCCCTCTCCATGAAGCCTTCTCTCCCTATTCTCTTAGGGCACCAGGCCTAGCAGGGGGCCACCCTGCTGTATAACGACCTTATTTTAATCGATTACAACTGCAAAGACTTTTTCTCCAAATACAGCTACACAGATTCCAGGGTAGCCTATCAACCTACCTTTGGGGGCACACCTCAGCTCATTACACCCCATGATGAGGGTCGATGCAGGAACTGGATTCTGGTGGGAAGAACCAAAACAGAGCTAGGGAAGAGTGACTTTGAGGGTCATAGTGTAGGGCCCAGCCTGGCCAGTCTCATGGCCCCTCAAGTGTTCACTGCTCTTAGTCCCTCCAGACTTGGGGGACCATCCCATCTGTACACAGATGGGGTCCGGGACAGCAGAGAACTAACTGTATGCACCCCCTACCCTCACCTGCTTGGTTCTCCGTCCACACCGGGCTTCCCTAAGGCCTCCTACCCTAAATGGTACTGGATACTCCCTCTGCCCCACCCCATCCCGATGCTAAATCCTCACATGCCTTTTCAGCCTGCAGACACCTGCTTTCTGTCTTCCTCTTTCTAGGAGCTCTACCAATAAGGGTCTCCATCTTGGTCACAACATCCAAAAACCAGGTTCTGAGCCCACAGAAAACCAGCTCTACACTCTAAGGCCCTGTCCCTGTGCCCAGCCTTCCTCCATTTGGATCTTACTAAAACCCAAGGTGCTCTGACATTTTTTTTTAAAAGCCCTTTGACAACAGTTGTCTGCTGGATCTTTTCCTCAGATTTAGTAAGAAACCTCTGGACTCAGGCATCACATCTGCAACCACTGGACCTGGGAAGACAGCTCTAGACTGCAGGACTCAAAAACACTGACCAGATGGAGGATGGAGCAATGAAAGGGGCAAGCTGCTATGGCCTGCCCACAGCTGCCTGTGGTTCCTCAACACCTTGTTCAGGTTCCCTGGGCTCTGTGATCCCCTACAGCACCACAGAACCCAGCAAGCTCTCTCTCCAGTCCCCACTGGCTCGCCTCATCTCCACTGACCATGGTCTTGAAGCTTCCCAGGCCCCCGGCTGCAGAGGACCACAGGAGGGCTCAGCACAGACAGCATCTGCTTCGCCTCACGGCTCTCTGGAGGGGCTCTCCGACTTGTTGTTCTAAGTTGGCAGCAGATGTCGTCCTGATTGAACTCAGGACCGCCAGCTTTGGGGGGGGAAAAGGTCAAGCACTCCCAGGAGTGTGGGCTCTAAGGATAAGAAAATATGATCAGGTCAGATTCTTTGTAGCAGCCCACCTTTCCTGTTGTCCCCAAGTGTCACCCTAGCTTAGAAGGACTTACCAGCCAGCTCAATGTCATCAAAGAATGACAAAAGGAAACTCCCAACACACACACACACACACACACACACACACACACACACACTGGCCTTCACCAAAGAGGTCCTGAGCTGTCACCCCTCCCCTGCTCCAACACTCAGCTGATGAGAAGCCACATTCTTTTCATTGGTGAGAACAGAAGAGTGGAAAACCAGTAAATTATAAGAAGCCCCTGAGACTGCACTTCCACAAGGAGCTCACAGAAGTGCTGTCAGCACCTAGTCTAGCACAATRGGTGCCTGGCACGTGCTCACCAGATTGAGTCCTGGTCCCACATGCATAGCCCTGGCATCCTGGTTCCCAGGGTTTTCATGTGCCCAGGCTAGGCTAAGAAGCTCTGGTTTGCCTGTCACTGGGAACCCCTGAGAATATGAGTCCTACCACAGTCTGTTGGCTCTGCCCCCTCTGCTCCTGCGACAGTTCCTCTGATTTATGTGCTGTAAAGACCTCAAATGCCTCAGAGCTGAGCACCAAGAGCTGCTGAGAACTCTCTCTGTCCAGCTCAGGCAGCGTCTTTGAGGCCACAAGAAAGACTGACTGGTCTGTCTCTACTGATGTTCATCATTCCAACAGACATTCACCGTGAGATGTTCCTTGTGATAAGCAGCTTAAGATCTTGGACCCCCTTCCTGAGTCCTGCCCCAGAAGTACCAGGCATGCTTGCACATTCGACTGGCATTGCCACAGAGGTGCCTGTTTTTATTTAAATGGCCCTGAGCAAGATCAACTAACATTCCCACGCCAGCCCTCAGCAGTGTTTCTGGTTTGGGCAATTTTTTTTCCCTTTAGCTGTCAAGGCAAAAATATAGAATTCTGGTATTACTTAAGGATTGTTGGGTTTTCTTCCCCTTCTCTCTAGAGACCCAAAAATAGCTCACAGATGTGCTGTACCTGCTATTGTTCGAGCTCTTGTTGCTTTACCACCAGAACTCGAGGCTCGCCCTGTAACCCAAACCCTGATTTCCAGGTCCATTTTCTTTTAAAGAGGGGGCCGTGGGGAAGCAAGCCYGGAGGACGGAAGTGCTAAACATGTCTAAATGTGTCCGCAGCAAATTCCAGGAAACCCAGGCCAGTGAGAAGCCATCCCGTGGGGGTGGGAGGGTCTTTAGGACTGTGGCCAGGGCAGAAGTAGGGAGAAAGAAAGGGTGCAGGGCCTCACAGATTTCTGCCAGGGCAGGCGACTAGAGTGGGAAGCCCATCCGGTCCCAGGAGGACTAAAGTGGACTTTTTTTTTTGTTTTGTTTTGTTTTGAAAAGGCAACTTCCTAGCTATTTTTATCACCAAAAAGGAAAAGAGGAACGAAGAGGAAAAGAAGGAGAGGAAGAGAAAGGGAAGAGAGAGGGGGAGGAAAGGGGTGTGAGAGCGGGCTTCTCCAGTGACTCAGCCTCTAGGCTGGCGAAGGCTGAGCTGGTACAGCGCCCGAGGGGCGGAGCTGCACAGTTTCGTCCCCTGAGGCCTTTTCTTTTTGGAGAAAGTTCTGAGCTGGAGCAGGCAGGGGGCCAGGAAGGGTGGAGGCTTCCCTCCCCCCAGCTCTGTAGGGGTCCTTGGGCCCCAGGATCTTGGGACTCTGAGGGTGTGTGGGCAGACCCTGGCCAGGCTCCACAACCCAGCACAGGATAAGCAGGATAGCACAGTGACAACTTCCTGTGGGCCCAACCCCTGCCTGGAGGTACGGTTTCTGGGTTCTCACAGTTCTACTGGGGTTCCTCCTCTATTAAATGCCCCTGATTTGAACAGGGCTGCTCGGCTTCTCAGTGGATGGTAACTCACATGAGGCCCGGCCAGGCACTCGTGGTCTTCCTTTTTTTCCCTGGGACTCTTGGGAAGCAAACAGAAGTGACTAGCGACTCCCCCGGAGACCCACCCTAGGCTGTGTGAGCAATCGAGGGGACCCTAGGGCCTGGATAAACGTCAGTAAGGCACTGCTCAGAACATCTCCAGGGCCTCCTGCTAGCTTTCCAGAGCCATAGTCTGTTCTCTGAGCAGTTTGGGGACCCCTGGGGACAGGCAGATAGATGGCATCCATCAGAGGTTAGGTAGGGTACAGGTCATCGGGCCTGAGGCCGTCTCTGGGATGACAACAACAAACCTGCGTGGTAGGCCAGGCCTACAGTCTGAGTGCACATCATGTGGGCCTTGGCAGCTCACCTGCCTGGGAGCTCAGTACCTGTCTGGGGGATTTGCCCAGGCAGCTCACTCTTGGGCCTCCCAACAGGAGAACAGCAGGGCCTGCCTCTGGGATGCTTTTGCTCCTTCTTAGGCTTCATGGGCTTTGGGAAGCCCTGGGCAGGCTCCCAGCCATACAGAGGGCCCTTGACCTTGTAGAAGGCTCAGGGAGGTCCTGCCCCTTGCTGAAGGGCTGGTTGCTACATTAGTGGTTCTTTGGGATGCCAGGAGACCGCACCAAACCCCCTGAGCCTTGCCTGCTGGCTCACGTGTACCGCCCTCAGCCTCCCTGAGTTAGGTGTCCATCAGCAAACCTTTCTGGGCATTTGATACTGAGACCCAGCAGGGCCCTTCTACAGAGACCCAAGCAGACAAGGTATCACCAAGGCTTAGCTGACAAGAGTTTTTGAGAAGAAAGCCCAGAACTGGGAGGGCATCTTGCAAGACAGGGACCCTGGAAAGTGCTTTCACACTGGCACAGCTGGGGTAACCAAAACCAGTCACAAGGGAGCCAGCCCTGGCCTGCCTGTCTGGGACACCAGCTCAGGCCACTGAAAGCACATATGGAGATAGAGTTAAACCTCTGGAAAATGTTTAAAGCAGTTCTTAAAGTGAACAGGGTAGACAAGAAGCTACAGACTTAGTAGGGGGAAAACAGGCCTGGGGCATTGAGGGGCCCACAGTAAGCCCGTCAGTTAGTAGCTCTGATTCAGAGTCTAGGGGTCCAGCTCGGGGGCCAATCAAGACACAGCCACGCTGCGGTGGACACAGCGGTCGGCAGGAAGCACCCTCTAGGGTGGACACTTCTTGGGTCACTAAGCCCAAGTGTTGTAAGCAATGGGATTCCTAGGGTGGTGCTATGGAGTGCTTCCGTGGATGCATGTTCTGATGGTACCCCACTCAGGACAGACCACTCACCACCACGGACCACCCCCTGCTCACAACTCTGTGTTGTCTCCTTTGCTGCTCCAGCCAAGCATACTGTGTGCCCTGAGCTAGCTTGACCGGGAGTTATTCTCCTAGAGACATCTCTGAGCCTCTCCTGAGAACTGGCTAGTCTCTCTACTTGCACCCTAACTTCTAGGTCCCACAGGGCACAAGTGCCAAGGTGAGATCCAGCTGGAGGAGAAGGCATCTGCTGCCCAGGCTCGGAGGCCTAACCCTGGCACTCCTGGGACTCTGCTGCCCATCATACCTGCATGCAGTCCTGCTCCCTCCAAGACAACCAGGCCATGCCGGTCTGTTTTCACGGTGCAGGTGGTTACAATGTTCCAGATCTATCAGCAACAGAGCATCTGAGGCTGAGTATTCAGCAGGAAAAGTGACTTCCCTCAGAGGTGGCCTTGCTAGGTACCCTCTTCCTTACTTCCGCTGGGTCTCTGGAAGGCCTCTCTTGTGGCTGGCCAGGCTTTGGTTTTGGTGTGTGTGTGTGTGTGTGTATGTGTGTGTGTGTGTGTGTGTGTGTGTGTGTGTGTGTTGGTGGTGGTGGTGGTGGTTGGCTGGTTGTTTTTTACCCTCCAAGCCCTTTTCCTGATACATGCAGGACTAGAAGGCCCAGTGTCTCCCGCCTACTGTGTGAAACAGCTTCACACCCAGTTAAGCCTGAGACCTAGCCCCACCCAGGCCTTTTTTTCTGGCCCAGCTGTCCGAGGGTTCTACAGCTAAGTTCTCCGGGCTGTGTGCTTGACCTCTACCTATAAAAAGAGCCAACAAGTGTCTGTGTTCAGATGGTCTTATGTGCAGCCATGCTCATTGCTGGACAAAGACAGTGGAAGAGATACAGACACCCGTGGACAGACGACAGACGACAGACTCCAGAAGGATGAGGCTGTCTTTGTATCCAAGTCAGGCTGTGCTGGCAAAGCTGGACTATAGCTGTCACACAACCAAGCAGCCAGAGGCTTTAGAACCCATCTCAGAAGAGGCACTTGCAGCCAGACGGTCCTTCTATGGAAACTGCTCTCTGGGGCTGCAGATCTCTTATATAAATATTTCTGTAGCATTGCGGGTACTGACCCCATGCTGCTAACCCCCAGGCTTGAGGCCCGCTTCTGAGAGGAGCAGGAGAGGGGGGCTGGACAGCTGTTGGCACTGGCTCTCTAGTGCCTTTCAGAAACAGGTGTGTCAAGGGAGATGGGAGGCTCCTAGGACAACCTTAGCTGGGGCCCTTATCCCGTGCTGCGTCGCCATCCTGTTTTTGGATGGAGAGGTGTTGTTCGTTCCAGATTCCATTGAACTTTGACTGCAAAGGGATAAGGAAGGCATCTTGGATGCCCAGTGCTAAGCAGCTTAGCACAGGATGTCCAAACATCAAGGTGGAGATAAAACATGAGAGGCTGTGCTGGCGCTAGCAGTCATTGTATTGGGACTCTGCACTTTCCTGGGCCACCTAAGTCGGTCAGAGCCAGAGACCAGTGAGAAGGGTGACCGTGGACCGTCTAGACTCGGGTTCCTGCTGGGAATCGAGAGTGCAATCTGGCCATCAAGGGACTAGTCCTCGGGGAGTTCCCTTGGGGAGCCCAGAGCTCACTTCTGCAGAGGCTGTGGGCTCGACGCCATCATCCTGTAAGGTCAAGCGTTCCGGAAGTCATGGCTCAGAGTGCCTGGCCTCAATCCTCCTGATGCCTATAGCCAAGACCAAACAGCTCCCAAGAGTGGCGCCCCAGGGACAGGACGCACGCACCGCTGCCAGGGCGCCACATTTAAACTCCTGCCCCGGGATTCCCCCAAACCTGCTCCTGCCCACGGCCCCAGACCTAACTCCAGGTTGGAACTGGTTCCTGGTGCAGCTTTGCCTTTCCCACAAGACCCGCACCTCCTCTTCTATTGAAATGCAAATTCTGCCAAAAGTCGCCGAGGGCAGCTACACTCAAAGCCTGATCCTTCCGCAGTCCCAGCTCAAACTTTTAGTCTCTGTAAACTTTCGAACAAGAAGTAGTTCCTAGGTGCCCGTTCCCTACACCCCTCGATGCCTCCTTGTCTTGCGAACCAAAAGATCCTGGCTCGGAACGCTCTCCCTAGCCCGGGGAGGTGCAGAGCCCACCAAGGCAATGAGAGGGACGGGTCCACAAGGGTGCCCAGGAACCGGGGGCGGAGCGCGGTAGGATGGGGCGGGGCAGGGGCGGGCCCCCACAGGGGCGGAGCGCCCGCCCGCCCTGAGCCTCACTAGTGCCTCTGCCGCGGGAGGGAGCGCAGGGGCGTGGGACGCAGGGCGCGGGTGCTGGGCGCGGGTGCGAGCGTAGTGAAGGAACGAGCCCGGGTGCCTGGTAGGACCGGGAAGACCCTGAGAGCCCAGCGCCTCCCACCCGCCAGGAAAGAGGGCAGCAGAGGGTGGACGCCCGTGGGACCGCCGGTAGTGCGCGTGAACGTCCGATCCCCGCCGGCCACCGCAAGAGGCCGCCGCCCGGGCTGCGGGCAGCTGGCGAGCAGGCATGCCGCGGCTCCTGGCGCCCTTGCTCTGCCTAACGCTGCTGCCCGTGCTCGCCGCAAGAGGTAGGATCCCGCGAGCCCGCAACTTCGGGCGCCCTTCGGAAACTTCTGCTGCGCCCTGCGCACGCTCTGGGAGGATAGGAATAAGTGACCAGCTGCTAGAGTTGGGAGCCAGAGCGGGTGGACAGGACGTGGGACTTGGTGTCCTGGCGTGTGAAGAGGACCCTCCTCCTTCCAGGGGGATCCACTGTTCTCATAGCGCCCAAAGATGCTGAAAGTTTGATATAGGGCGCTGGGGATTTGGGGCCCTTTGGCCCCGGAGGCCCAACCCTGGCTCGCACTTGGGTAGACGCTCCTGGGGCTCGCCGCGGGGGCGGACATGCTGCTTGCGCCTGCTACTTTTCGATTTGAATCGAATCGGTTTTGGTTTCCTGTTGCTTCTTGGGACCATTTATTTTCATTCTTTGCCTCCGGCCCGTGCTGGGGCGGATGTTGGGGTGCAGTATGAGGTCAGGGGCGCTATGCTCGCGTTGCTTACTTAGACCGGGGCAGAGACGATGGTGTCCTGGACTCCGGGGCTTTGGGATCGCTGTTCCCTAGCTGGAATCAAACTTTCGAAGAGGGGCGATGTGCAGGCGGCTTGCTGCCTAGGGTGGGACTGACTCACTTTGGAAGTTTGGAGATCCTGTGCGGATTGAAACGGGAGCCGAGGAGGGGGCGCTTATTTCCCTGCCGGCTTCACGGAACGGGGGACTCCTGCTGTAGTAACCAACTGCACTCTTCTCCCAGTAATTGGAGGAGAGAACTGCCTGCTCTTTCCTTAAAASTAGAGTTTTATGTGACGGTCGAGCTCAGCCCCACATCGGGGCTTAATTTCTCGAGCGCCTTAAGATGGCGTGGGAGGGGCTTCTTACTAGCCCCTTCCCGAGAATTGGGCGGAATTCTTTCTAAGTGAGGTTTCTAAGACCCCCTCCCTGGGTGCCGCGGGGGCTGCCCCTGGAGATGCCTGTGAACAGGTATTGGGTGTCGGAGGAGGCGGGGCAGGTCTCCGGGTGCGGCCCCGCTGCCCCAGGAGGCGGCCCTGGCGCGACAATGGGCCGCTCTGATTCCCGGGCCGGCGCTTTGTTGGAGGGCGGGGTGGCGGGCTCCGCAGCTGTCGCTTTTTCCCACGATCTGGGAGCTGAGTGTGGCCACCCCCTCCCTCCTGCGGCCCCCTCGAATCTTGTGTTTGAACTGAGGCAAGGGTGGAGACTGGTCGGGGGGCTTTGCTGGGCTCCTTAATCCACTCCCACTTTGGCTGTGTGGTTAGAAGTTTGGGAGAATTTCCTAAGTCTTTCTGTTGCTGTCCACCTATCTTCACTGTGAGTAGGGCTGTACACCTGCCATCTAGCCAGCCTATCCCTTCTCCACTAGGTTTTGACTACAACACTATGAGCAGARCATTGATTCGTAAGCCGCAATACCCCCGCCCCGCCCCGCCCCACCTCTAGACTGCCAATAACTAGTGCATAGGCCCACGGCTTTAGTCTCCGTCCACCGACAGGACCATAAGGAGTTAGGTGCCCGGAACCAAGACTGACCTTTCTCTTCTGACCCTCCCCCAGGCTTGAGATGCTCCCAGCCCAGTGGGACCTGCCTGAATGGAGGGAGGTGCGAAGTGGCCAACGGCACTGAAGCCTGTGTGTGAGTACCGCCCCTGAGGGGACCTGTTGCTTTGGTCAGAGCAGAGCCCCTGCCTTCTGGGGACAGAACACTGGGCTATTGTCTTCGGAAGACAGCCCAGAGGCTGAGCGCAGTCACGTGCTGACTTTTATTGGACAAAGTCTGGCAATTACTTAATCACCAGCAATTATGCCGCGTGTGGAACTACTCTGGCCCCTGGAGGTTGGCACACTCCTTCGTGGGCCCTCAGGCTCCTGGGAATCGTGGTGCCCTAATTCTTACTTAAAATGCTCAAGAAACAATTGTTTTGGATGATGAGGTTCTGGGGCACTTAAGGAGAGTCTAAGCTTCCAGCCCGTGTGTTGCCTGGGATCCTTCTTTCTGAACAGGAGTGCACTAGGCTGTTTGTTGTTTGTTGGTGTTCTGGTTTCGGTTTTTTTTTTGTTGTTGTTGTTGTTTTTTTTTTTTTTTTTTTTTTTTTGGCTTTTTTGTGCTTTTTGTTTTTGTTTGTTTTTTGGGAGACGGGATCTCACTCTGTAGCCCTGCCTGTCCTCAAACTCACTACATAGACCTTGAACTCAAGAGATCTGCCTACATCTGCCCAGTGGAGAGAGCCTGTTCTAAGACAAGCCCCACCTCTCCTCTCCTTGAGGTGAGGTTGGGAGGAATTGGAATGGTCCTTGTTGCCACCGCTGTCTGGGTGGCACAGCTCCATCTCTGGACTCTATGCCAGGGGCCCTCCGCCTCGGGTCACCAGCTGTGGAATGGGTATGACTTGGGGGTAGGGAGGTCTGCTCCATGCTGGGAAGCCCTTTGGGGAAGGATCCCTGGTCAGGTCGCTCACGAGGACTAGGCAGCCAGGAGAAGTCTCTGCTGGTGCTAGGGCTAGGGCCCTTCAACTTGAATTCCTCCCTGAAGAGACTGGCAAGGTGCTGGAGGCTGAGGCCTCCCCTGGAGGYAGGAGACAGAGAAGGCTCCAGCGTGCACAGCGCGCCCTCATTCCAACTGCCTAAGGGCCCATCCCCTTGACAACCGAGCTGCTGCCTCCAGGACCCCGCCTGTGGACTGCAGCCCCACCTCCCTGGCTGGCCCGCCCTGTACTGAAGCCAATTAAGCAGGTCTGTGAGCAGTTTATTGGACAAAGCCGATTGTGCCTCTGTCAGACACTAATGAATGCACACTACTTTTTCCCCTTTTTTTAGGGGGGGGCTTTCTCCCCCTTGCAGAAGCCTCACGGACGCTTGATGCCCTAAATCTTATTCCCTTCCATTCAGAGGCCGACAGCTGGGATTCAGTAGAAGGGCCGCAGCTATTGTTGGGAGGCGATTAATGCTGTGTGATTAATTATGCGTGGCTTCCCAGAATGTACACCCCCTTCCCCCCCCACCCCCTGCCACTGTTGCTCTGCCTGCCTCACTGGCAGGGCAGGGCTGAAAGGCTTCTTATTTCTGCCCAGGACTTAGAGGGGTCCTGCCAGACTTGGGAAATTGAGGGTAGTTTCTTCTTAGCCCCACCAGGAAAGGGGCACAGCCTGGTCTGCTGTCTGCCAGTCACTTGGTAGACTTGTGCGCGGGGCTACAGTCTATTTGCTGTGGTCGTCCCGCTAATAGCTTGTGTCTTGGTATCTGTATGAAGACCTTTCACGCCAAAGGCACAATGGTGTTCTGCTTTCTTTCCTGCCTCCCAAACTGGGGGAAGCTGCTTGCAAATCCCTTGCAGTACAAGCCAGGCCACTGAAAGAATCTTGGTGCCAGGCCTTCTGTCTTGCACTGGATCCTAAGGCCCTTCCTCCTTGGCAGAAAACTTGCTTCAGTTTGGCTCACAGTTCCACTGAGTTCTATCCACAGAGGCCCCATTGTGCTCACTCCGTAAGTCCAATGAGATGAAAGAGATATGCTCACTTCTGGTCAGCAGAGCTGGAGGCCAAGGCTACAGCCAGGCCTGGCTGGTGAGAGACACAGGTCTGGGCTCACTGTGCAGTTTGGGGACTTTATAACCCATCCACAGAGGGGTCCGGCTCACTGTGTGGGCTTCGGTGCTTGCGGGTCCCACGCCGGTCCGTGTGGTGTCTTCTTCCAGCCTCCTTCTTC
The DNA here is from genome assembly GCA_002335545.1 of Apodemus speciosus. Taxonomy (NCBI): domain Eukaryota; kingdom Metazoa; phylum Chordata; class Mammalia; order Rodentia; family Muridae; genus Apodemus; species Apodemus speciosus. The sequence continues at coordinate 82,534 of BDUI01006567.1, forward strand.
AGGTGGCCTCAGGAGGCCTACCCAAGAGTTTGCCAGAACACACACAGAGGGATCCACCTCTCCTGACTGGGGAAAGGCAGCTCCCCTTTTCCTCAAGGGAACCTCAAGAGCAATCTTTGAACTTGTGGACCTCTGTCACACCTAGCCTTGATCCCAAAGGTGTTTGGCTTTCCTACTCTGAGAAGGGCCATGGAGTGATAGGACAGTGAATTGGTGCCTTGTAAATCATTTCTTCTACCCAAACAGAGAACCTGCTCCAAAAGCTGTGGGGCGGGGAGTTTCAGGGCTTAGGATTGCAAAGTGAATCCTTTTGGTACCAAGTGCCTTCTAATAATAATTATTGTTTTGCAAAACAGGGTTTCTCTATGTAGCCCTGGCTGTCCTGGAACTCACTCTGTAGACCACGCTGGCCTCGAACTCAGAAATCCGCCTGCCTCTGCCTCCCAAGTGCTGGGATTAAAGGCGTGYGCCACCACYGCCCGCAAGTGCCTTCTCTTAAGTACTAGTAGCACTGAGGTTTAGCTCGCCAGTCCTCATATAGGAAAGGCCTGGCTTTGCACTCTGTAGACAGAACAGTCTGGGCAAGTGCTGTGCATTATGGGATATCAGAGGCCCTTTGGGGGAAGATTTGGAGCCTTCCTTGTGGGCCCAATGTGTGCTGAGAGGGAATGCTGACAAAAGGCTATCGTTTGAATTCACTGATCAAAAGGGCTTATAAGGGGCTGCAGGCTCTGAACTGAGGGAGCCCCAGGAATAGTGTTAGGGAGACTGAGGCCACCTTCACTGAGAGCTAAGCCAGATGTAAGGAGGACATGCATTTTAAGTGCATTTAGGAATCAGGTGATCTATACCTGGAGAAACTCAGGACGGTGGGTGATTCTTGGACACCCTGTGCTTGAGAGGTCTGACCTTAGCTTCACCATCTGAAGTCGGGGCAGAATCAGGATTGACATCTTGGTGGTGCACAAGGATGGAGTAGGACCTGTGAAGAGCGCTGTAGAACATGCATGTCCTTTGCATACTGGGCTGGTGAGCTCGTGGGCTGGTTCCAAGGGCCCAGTTCTTCCATATTCCGTTGGGTAATGAATTAATCCACCGTCCCAGTAGTGCTGTCTTGTGGCTCTGTTTGGGTTTCTGTTCAGGGACGAGCTGGCTGGATCTGAGGAGTCTAGCCTGGGATTGTCAGCTCTTCCATTTCCTTTATCGGAATTTCTGTGTGTGTGTACTCAGAACAGACATATGTATGGAAGTCCGAGGACAACTTCTGCAAGTCAGTTCTCTCCTAGTGAGAGGTCTGGGGATCGAAATCAGGTTGTCAAGCTCATGCAGTAAATGGCTTTACCCTCTGAGCCATCTCACTGGTCCCTCAGACACTTCACAGCAACTACTGTGCTCTGTGTTCTACTCCAGGCATAGCCCAGAACTGGGACAGGACCAGTCAGGAGGAAGAGTCATCCGGCATGTATGTGACATCTACATACATGGTGGTCCTGCCTCTCCATGACCTGACAAGGCTCTCAGCAGATCAGCCAGGATCAGGCACAGGCAGAAGTCAGCCATGCTTGGCCATGAAGTGTTTCTGCTGACGCCATTTCCTTCCTCCCTCCAGAGTATGTGTTAGAGCCACATCCCTGGCCCATCACTTCCCACCCTCTTGGTGAGGAAGCAGGGGTGAGGCCAGAAGTGATTGGTGGGCCGAGGAGGGACCCAATAGAACGTTCTATGTCTTCCATCCCCTGCTACTGTTCCATTGAGTCATATGCCATCTTGGGTTGGTCCCATCCAACCCAGTAGGAGAGCCAAGGCTGACCCAGGCTTGCCTGTCTGTGCAGTGCCACATCTGGCCTTCAAGGATATGAGGTTAGAAAAAAACAGATTTAAAAAACAAAACAAAACAGCAGCCTCACAACTTCACGTGTCATGGAAYCTGTGGGGAGATGCCCAGGTACTGGAAGACCTGATGTTCGATGGAGGAAACCCGTCTCTGGCCAGCAGCCAGCGGTTTTTCCATTGAAGGAATAATACTAAGAATGCTAAAGGAGAGAGACTGAGCGCAAGCTGTGACGTCAGCAGGAAGAGGGTGGGGTAGAGCAGACAGGAGAGCCCTGCGTCAAGGAGCTGCGCAGGATGTAGATAACCAGAGCTGATTACTGGGATCCCCAGAAGCCGGGTGGTAGTAGAGGTGTCTTCACAAGGTTTCATGCCCAGGGTCAAAGATGGAAGCTTCACTGGGGAAGATGGGTTTGTCCCTCACTCCTGGCCCCTGTGCTCAGTAGGCAACAGGGTCAGACGGGGCCCAGAGAGCAGGCAGGCTGGGCTGAGGGGTTGGGCTCTTGTGTGGAGAAGGGTGTGCTTCATGTGTCATCTCTCACTAGTGAGAGGATGTGGCTTTGTAGTCGAGTGGCGTCCACATTGCTTTCCTGAAAAACACGAAGGCAGCAGCTCTCACAGGGCCATGATCAGGCCAGGGAACTTGGTGGCAGAGGGCTGGGTTTTCCCAGAGGGCCTGGCCCACCCTGCTTGTTTCATCTCCAGTTTATAGGTGGGAAAAACTGAGGCTAAGGGTGAAGAGACTGGCGGGCGGGCGGGGGACTAAGGRCAGCTTGCATCAGCTTTCACCTTCATGTGCAGGCGTATCCAGAACTTTCCAGACCTTTCCCAGAGGCTGAGGGGGAATCATCACCGGCTTTAACGAGCGGCTGGCTTCAGGGCATCATTGTGACTAGGTCAGGACGTGTCTGATCCCCCTTGTTTCCCAGGCAGGGCACACCCTGGCACCTGCTTGCTGGAAGACACAGACCAGCTGGTTATGATGAGCTGTACTCCAGTCTCAGTTTACCTCTTGTGCATGAGAGGGCACCAGAGCCTCCTCTCTGCTCTATCTAGGCTGGGCCGAGGATAGCCCACAGGTGTTAAGAGTGGCTGCTTTTGGAGGTAGCAGCTCCTGGGACGGTCCATGTGGCAGGGCCAGTTCTGCGAGCTGGAGCGTATTTTGGCCTCAGGCTGGGGACACACCGCTGGAGAGGGGAGTGACTGGCAGGGTGGAAGGGCAGTGGACATCTTTCTTGTGGCCTTAAAACGCCACGCTATCTAGCTGTACCAGAGTCCAGGCTTCTGAGGACTGATCTGGGAGACGGGGCTTTCGGGTGGTAGATTACACACTTTGTAAAATATGCCATTTGAGCCATGGAAAGTGCACAATGCAGTGTACTTAGCAGAGGAAAGGGTTGCACAACCAGCCCACCTATCCAGTTCCAGATTCCTTAATCAGCCCAGAGGCAGCTGCTTACCAGCCCCCTCCCCTCCCTGGCAGCCACTGAGCTGCCCTCTGTCCCTGAGCCTTTGCTGTTCCATTTCCTGTGAATGGAGTTACCCAGTCTGTGGCCATTGAGTGCTGCTCTCTGAGCACGGATGATGTCAGGGTCTCGCTGCGCCACTGTGGGTGCCAGCTCTGCACTCCTCTTAGGATCATTTCCAGCTTGTGGTGCCATCAGGATGAGCCCTGTTCTGAGTTCTGACGACAGCACCAAGTGGCCAGAATGTTCATCTCTGGACTCATGCTGCCCCCAGGGAATGTAGAGCTCCTTGATGTGCTCTCATGTTGGTCACTGATGTGCCCAGGGCCTCACGGTGCCCAGGGCCCAGGGCAGACTCGTAGCCAGCTATGGAAGTCTTGCCTTCCAACGGCCATCTGACCTCTTGACCTTTTACAACCTGAAGGAAGAGCTAGTGGAGTCTGCGTGCCTGGTACAGGACAGTGGAAGCGGAGGGTCTTTGCTGAGCTCCTATGCTCTAGAGTCTAGGATCTAGGGCAGGCAAGGCAGCTGACCCACCTAGACACCAGCTCTGAGGCGATGGGAAGCGGGGGAAGATGGCCTGCTGGAGTCAGCCTTAGTCTCCAAAGAGCAAAGCTTGGGGAACCTTGTGTCTGAGCGCCCTAGGCCTTCCTTCCCCAGCTTGGCGTGAGACCTACCACAGGGTGGCATCTACAGTGGCCTGGATAAGTGCAGACAGGGAGCCTTAGCCAGCTGGTGCAGCGTATAGGAGCAGTAGGGAGGGCAGCGTGGGCCCTGCCTTCCATAGGCTAGTGTTGTGGGTCTCCCGCCTCAGACTAGGAGATTTGAACAGGTCTGCCAGTCTACGAATAGCCACAGGCCCCTTGGGAGGGGCACCAAGCTCTGTGAGGTGAGAGAACCCAGCCCCTAGAGGTCGATTATCCTTCAGTTGCCTCTGATGCTCAGAGGGATGTAACATCTCTCGCAGAACTGTCTTCCTAGCCAACACAGGCATCCCCTGTGGAAGGGGTAGGGTGGTTGGATGGACTTGGTACGTAGGAACTGCTTTCTTAGTGTTCACTTCACCCCTAGACCAGGCCTTTTATTTCCTGAATCACTGATTTATTTTTTTTTCATCTTGTGAGCATTGGTATTGCCCGCGTGTGTCTGTGTGAGGGCGTTGGATCTTCTGAAGCTCCAATGGTGAGCCRCCATGTGGGTRCTGGGAATTGAACCTGGGTCCTCTGGAAGAACTCTTAACTGCCGAGTCATCTCTCCAGCCCCTAGACTGTGCCTTTTTGTCACAGCCCCCTGGACTGAAGTGCTCTGGGTAGAAGGCCCCGGCTTTACCCTGGGCTCCCRCCTTTTACACTCCAGAGTGAATTAGCTCATCTTCCTCCTCCTGCCCGCCCCTCCCACTTTAGTTTCTTGGATTGGTGCTCGCCAGGTCAGTTACATCCACTGCTGAGGCACAGGTAGGAAGACCGGCTCCAGTTATGGAACAGGGCCGCATGCTGGGCCCAGCCTTGCCCTAATAGGCAGATAARAGGGGTTGTCATTGGGCTTGTGTTGGTTTATCCTATCGCCTGGCTTGGTGTCCCTGTGCAACTGAAGTGCTTAAAGTGCTGCCCTTCTGAACTGGGTAAACGAGCCCCTTGTCATCTGTTGATGCTGCTCATTTGCTGAACAAATTCTACCGCAGGTAGTGCCAGAGGCCAGCCTGACCCCAGCCCCAGCCCAGGCCTAGAGGAAAGGTCCTGCCACTTGGACTGTCAGTCTTGGGTGAGCAATTTGCTCTGTGCAGTTGGCTGAGGACGCTGAGATGTGGCTATGCCTACCCCTCGAGAGTTCTTAGACCTGAGCGGAGGACAGAAGACTGCCCTCCTTCTAAGACGATACCCAGGCACTGAGGCCACAGCTCGGCTCCGGGCCTGCAGCCTTAACACCACATGTGGGTCAGCCTGTATGAATCACAGCCCAGCCACAGGGAGGCCAGGGAGCCGCAGGCTGCATGGAGGCCACTGATTTTCCTAGAGAAACATCTGTGTTTAATCAAGTTCAGGAAGAAAGCTGGGCGGTAGCCTGTTCCCGGGGCAGGTTTTCCCACGGCCTAGAAGCGCGCGTGTCTGTGTGTGTGTGTGTGTGTGTGT
>BDUI01006569.1:0-17908 GCA_002335545.1 Apodemus speciosus
ACTAGTATTGGTAGATGATGCCAAGGCTGATGTGTGGCTGGGTTTTTAAAAATACATTTTGATTTTTCTGAAATTAAAATATAGATTATAACACTCCTCCCTTCCCTTTCCTTCCTCCAACTCTTCTTATGCTCCTTATGGTTCACTCTCAAATTTGTGACTTCCATTTCCTCACTTGTGTGGTCTCTTGTATCTTGAATCTGCTCCTTTTCTTTCCAAGCCTGCTGTTGTGTGATGTTCCTCCAAGCATAACAGCCACTACCGCCTTACTTAGAACAACTGTKTGATTACCTCCAAGAAACCATCAGCAAGGGCGTGGTGAGAGGATCACTAGACACCCACATGAGACTCCAACCACTCCTTCCTGTCCCCCTTCTCAGCTACACATAACTCTGGCCCGGTTGCACATGGTCCTGAGATATTCAAGAGTACAAAGAGGTTAGACGGTTAATTGGAGGGGAATTCCACCTGAGCACATACGGTGAAGTTGTCATTTGCACTGGGGTGGAATCTTTAAGTGATAAAGCTATTCTGGGACCATTCATGGTCCTGTAAACAATCCTTCACCTGTGCTCTTCTTGTAAATTATCCTGATAAACTCATTGGATCACCAAGTTAGACTTGAGCAGAATCGCTAGTTTAATCTATTGTTGGTGGCTATTTGGGGAGAACAAATGTCTCTCCTAGAGAAGTTAACACACCTACAAATGGCTACTATCACCTTCATGCCTGTCTCAGTCATGGTGAACTCCTGGGGGTTGAGAATACTCTTTTATTTCTGTATTTTTTACTATAGGCATTTACAATGAGACCAGTTTGCTGTGTGACCAACATTTCCTGGGGAAATGAAACGTCCCTCATATAGGGAACTGATGACTGCTAAAGTACAGACACCCCCAAAGTCTACCTTGGTGAATCAATGAGTTTTATTGAGGTTATTTACAGGAATGTAATTGACTCAAAGACAGCCCACCCCAGCATGGGTGAGAGCTGATGAAAGCTGTGAACCTGCAGTACACTGAACAATCGGCAGGCAGCCGTGGGGGAGTGTCTGTTCCATGTGGCTCAGCTAGTATTTGTCTTTTCAGGGCATTTTGGCTGCTTCCTGTTACTTTCAGGCTGCTCAGCTGCCCTTTGCTTCCTCAGGCGTCTGGGCTTGTCTCAAAAGTCTCTTGTGCAACTTGGTTTCTCTCAGAGTGACTCTCAGTAACCTTTACTGGTTACATACTCTTAGGGAAGATGGGGTCTAGAGAAGCTGATCAGTTTCAGGAACTTCCTAAGCTATTTTGAGTTGCTTTCTTCCTGTCTTAATGGAGTGCTTTACCTCCCTCTAGAACAGTGGTTCTCAATATTCCTAATGCTGCAACCTTTTAATACAGTTCCTTGAATTGTGGTGACACACGCCCCTCCCAACCATAAAATTATTTTATTTGCTGTATCATAATATAAATATATAATATGCAGGATATATGATATGTGACCCCTGTGAAAGGGTCACTTGACCCCCAAAAGGATCATGACCTGCAAGTTGAGAACTGCAACCTCCTTGTTAAACATCTGACAAACCAATCTGCCTCCTTGAAAGCCATCTTATAGTCAAAACAAACTAGGTTCATTCTTGTTTATGATTTAATATTTGTTTCTCAAAGATTGGGCTATGCTCTACCTGTAACCTTAACTAAAAATGGTTCTTTATTGCCTGTTCCAGGAACCAGCAATGATGGCTTTGTTTCAAAATGTTATGATCAGAYTCCCTTGTTAGTGATATGTTTTGTGGTGCAGCACATGATGTGGCGGGAGGAGGTGCCTTAGCAGGCACACACTGAGGCACCCTGTCCCCCAGGTACTAGCTATATGACAGGTTTATGGGTCATGGGAAGTTGGGGGTGGTGAGAAGGAAGTGGAGGCAGAGAAAGAAAGGGGACAGAGAAGGACAGAAAGAGAGAGGAGAGAGAAAGAAGGAAGAGGCTGGCCAGGAACTCATGGAGAGAAAAAGAGAACGAGAGGAGAGAGGGGAGGGGGATGGGGAGGAGGGGAAAGGAGAGAGAGAGAGAGAGAGAGAGAGAGAGAGAGAGAGAGAGAGAGAGAGCTCAAAACAGTCCTTTTACAGCAAGCCAGACCAGTATCTGGCTGTTGCTAGGTAACTGTTGGGCGGAGCCTTGAAGAAATGCCAACAGTTAGTCCCACCTTCCAAATTTGTCCTTGTTTCAGGAGGTTGTTATGATCAACTTGTTATGTGTATGTTCTGCTTTAATTTTTTTTAATTGGGCCTATTTGCCAAATATTACCAAATCCCCTACTTGGAAACCCCTACTCCTGAGCTACAAAAACCTGATCTTCCCCATGTCCATTGTTGATCTCTTGAAACCGACCTTAGGGAAAGACAGCTTGTGTAAATGAAAAACAGCTTGGTTTATTTGGCCACGATTCGGGTCAGCGGTCTTTCTCCTCCCATCTGTGGAATTAACACACCCTATCCTAAAGCATCCTGTTGTTTCTCTTTCCCTTTCTATCCTTTGTCTTAAGATCTTTTCCTCTTAATTATAAAGTTTTAACCTCGGAGGAAACTGCCCCCAAAAGTTCTAGCATTGTAACAAGTGTTTATTGTGCTAGGTCTCCACCACTGTGACAAAGTATCTGACACAGACAATTAAAATGAAGACAGGCTTTTGTTGACTGTGGTTTCAAAGGCTTCTCCTCACTAGGCTGGTTTCATGGTCCATTTCAACACAAAGCATTGCTTCTGCTTAATCACACCAAGTCTGTGCAGACCTGCAGCGCTGTCTTTGTATAAAAGACATCTAACATATTTATGTTTTAAGCTGTCATCTCAAGAGCCCAAAAGTTTATTAAAAAGTTAGTTTATACAGTAGTAAAGTCATAGTAAGCTAAGGCTAATTTATTGCCGAAGAACTATTTTAAACAAATTGGGTGCGGTCTCACTGTACAGTGTCTATAGTGGGCAGTAGAGGACAAGCTCCTTCGAGCTCACTTACCACTCACTCATTGACTCTAGAGCACTTTTCACTCCAGGAAAGTTCACGCGTGGTACATTCCCTCCATTCCTCCACGGGCATACTTTCAAATTTCCCTTTTTACTATATTTTATGGTGTTTTCTGTCGTTAGGTATGTTTGCCATACACAAATATTTTCCACTGTGTTTCAATATTGCCTACAGTATTCTGTGCAGTAGCTGGCTAGGAAGATTGGAAGCCAAGGAGCAGTGGGATATAACGTATAGACTTGTGAAGGAGTAGGCTGCATCATCTAGATAGCTCCATCACTAACATGCCAGGAAGTTTGGTAAGGGAGAGCAGGGTAAGACCTTGAGACTCTGTGGGCACACACCTGAGACTTAGGAGACTCCAAGCTTCCTGCCAGACTCCTAACTTGGAACACATGTCATGTTCCTCATATAAAAGAAACATGTCCTATTGTCACATAGGCCCAAAACAGAGTTCTCCGTGCTATTGAGGTACCTAGTGGCCCAGAGGACTTTGCCAAAAAGCTTCCCTTCCCTGAAATTCCTCCCTGCTAAAGGTATTTAATCTCAGGTCTATCCTGAGAAGTAGGTATGGAATACTATGAATCCGTTTTCTACCATGAAACTTCCAATAAACTGTTTAGAACCACAGACTGTCACTTTCATCAAGATCCGCTATGGGGAGCCATGGAGAAGGCATTGGACTACAGAACCTCAGCTCAATTCTTCTGGAGAAGACCTCTTATGAGAGAGTCACCAAAYCTGTCTCCACCAAGTTAAGGACAATCCCTGCTGTGACAAGTTGAGTCCCAGACTCAGTCCTCTGCATTTCTGGGACTCCCAGAGGTGCCTGGATGTCCAAGAGTCTGAGAGCCCCATGACTCGGGCCTCATCACAAGCCCGGGAACCCCCAAACCAGTTCCAGCTTCCCCACACATCCGACGGTGCTTTCCCATCCCTGGACCAACAACACAAGGCTGTAGTACGCCAGTGCTTAAAGAAGACAAAAAACTTTATTTAGCTTGAGTTCTCTGTATGTAGGATCAAATCCAAGGACATCTAATTGTACCTCCCCACCATGAGAAATTTATTCACTTGCCATGTGCCCCCTCAGAAAAAGAAGCAACCCCACTCAGGCCCAACAAACATATAGTGCTATCACCACCTCTACCCTCTACCARTTGTAGATGATCTAATGGTTTTCTTTGGGAAATAGCCCACTTGGAAGATGGGTTCTTACCTTTGAACCATAATGGGAAGATCCCTGTGAAATAAATCTTTCTTTAGAGAATGTTTCTCTACAAGGGGTTATGTTGGAAGGATTCAGTAGTGTATTCAAGGATCATTTTAAATTGGGTCCACATGCTTCCTTTGTAACAGAGGGCAATATGGTTGTGGCAACCCACAACCAGAAAATTATTTCATTGCTACTTTTTAACTGTAATTTTGCTTCTATCATGAAATTGTAATGTAAATATTTGATATGCAGGATCTCTGATATATGACCCTTGTGAAAGGGTTGTTGGATTCCCCCAAAGGGTTATGACCTAGAGATTGAGAAACAATAGTCTACACCATACACAGGCTCTCAAATAGTATGAACACGTTAAGTTCAGGACATTATTTCTTTTTCCTGTTCTTACAAATCCTGTTATAGAAAAAGTGCAGCACAGTTCTTAGTGAATAGATTTCTCTGGGATTGTCAACTGTGAGTCATCTTAGCAGTGAGTATAAATATTGGTTAGACATTGTTATGGGTATGTTGTGTGAGGGTGCTTGTTTATGGCATCAGTGTCTGAACTGGGGGCCGAGGTAAAGTAAAGCTGTTCTCTGAAGTGCCTGTTATGACTAATCAGGTGAGGTGAGACCCACATGGACAGGGAAAGTCAATTGTGTATGAATCAGTGAGACCTTCTCCTGGCAGACATTTTGACCTTCCATGGTTGGTCAAAGCTCAAAACGAAGCATTGGCTCATTTGGGTCTCCAGCCTGCTACCTGAAGATTTTAGAGTTACTCTGCTGTCACAACTCTTATTTTCTCTCAGTCTCTCCACCCTCTATTTCTTTCTATCACTTAGCAATTACATTGCTTCTATTTTATGAAATATCCTGAAATGCTATTAAATTCTAATGTGTTTTAAAATATGTTTTGCTAACTTTGTTCAATTTTTGTCAATATATTTTGACAATAGTTGGGGGGAAAAGATTCCATACCTTTCTGCAGAATGTCCAGCCTTGTTTTCTTATTAGTTTTGTTTTAATTATGTATATGTGTTGGGAGGGATATGTACACATAATGGCAGTAGTCCTCTGAGGACAGAAAAAGACATCAGGTATCTTGAAGCTTGACTTACAGGTAGTTGTGAGCTGCCATGTGAGTGTTAGACCCAAATTCCATTTCTCCAGAAGAACATCCAGCATTTATAACCTTTGACCCATCACTCCACTCCCAGCCGTGTTTTATGAAAGAGAGTAAAGTACATACTGAGGTAACACTATCTTGACAGTTTGTGACATGGGGTGCACATGAACACCTACATGAGCCTAACACCACAGTTAGACTATGATTTAATTTCTAGGAATAAAGAGAAAATGAGAACCATCTACAACAGGAATACAAGTTATTTTATGATAGTTGATACCTTATTAAGATGTCGTTTAATTTCTGTAACAACCTAACTGGAAAAAGTGTGTGAAATTGTGATTCGTGGTGATATTGTCCAGAAGAAAGGGGCTCCAGTAGAATGTGGGGGGTGGGAGGGGAGTTTTCTTTAGAAAGTTTTYCTAAAGGAGACATGATGACATTTCCCTCTAGTGGCTAAAGAGATATTAAATCAGTTGAAGATAATTTAGGAGAATTCAGTAAAATGACAATGCTTTGGCAAAGGGTAGCACCTACCTGCTGGCCTTCTTCCTTTGTTAGTTCACACCCACAATCATAGCCTTCTGTTTTCTTTCTATGGTTTTCTTTTCTTTCCACCATCCTTCTTTTTGAATAAAATAGTTGCCAGACATATACTAGATATGATTGCCACAAACATTTGACCAAATATTCTAATTGTACCAGGAAAGGATGATTAAAAATAAAGTGAAATCTGGCTACAGGAGACCAGTGTGAAGTTGGCAAAGTGAAGGGGTGTGAGACTGAGATTGTATTTCTGTTACCTGGGTTTCACTGAGCACCAAATATAATGTTTCTGCTCTGGTCCTACCTCAGAACATAATTTTTTCTATTTTATTTCTATACATTTTCTCCATTGTTGACATAAGATATAATTATTTTTCCAAAATGAGTAAGCGTTAGTTTATTCTGAGCCAAATACCAGTGATCATGATCTAAGACTATGTGATTCAGGTTGGCCTGAATGTCATATTCTGCTGTAGATGAAGTTACAGGAACCTTTAAAGTCACAGAATAAAAGAACAAATTTTAAGTCAATGTATTTACTAGATACATTGGTGGGAACATCAGATAAGCAAGCTGGGCGGGGCTGGAAAATATCTTCTATAAGGTTCAGGTAGTTCATCAACCTTAGCTTTCATATTGGTTGAGTTAATGGCCTGCTAAGCTTAAAGATAAATCTGAAAAGTTGTACCTAGCAGTCACAAATATATTAGGTCAGTCATAGGGGGTGGTTGTAGATGCCTATTCAAGAAAATGAAGACAATCCAAGTTGACCCTGGCCTTTTTCTACAGTGTCCCATCTCTCCATAATTATGAAGTTCTTTGACACAAATGGGCTTCCTCCAAGAACCCACACCATTAAAATTTTCTTTTCTACATTAGATTTGTGATTCTTCTCTTTATTAACTCTTATCAGCCATCATTGCACTGTTGCTGACTTCATAATTTCTTTTAAAAATACATGTTTTGTGTTCAAAAGTGGAGTGCTCTCAACACTTGGCTCCAAGTATGTGGGATTTAAACAGCAACAACCAATAAGGCCATCAATAATAGACACAATGGTTCGATCCAATTCAGTCACTAACAGTCTAGTGCTGGCACAGATTCCATAGGCTAAAGACTTAGTCTGAGAAATCTACTCTTTACGTCAGATGCAAATCACAAGTTTAAACCACCCAACATGTCCYAGAAAGGCAGGATTCCTGTGATCTTCCTCTCCTTCAATAATTTGCTCTTTCCTGACTTGTGTAAGTCAGGAAAAAGACTTACTAGGTTCAACTTATTGGAAAGGACCCAATCTTCCCACTTTATTTTTCCTCCCATTTTTCCTTTTGTTATTTAATTCTTTCTTCCTCCTCCCCCCTTCCATGCCTACCAATAACTGAATCAAAACAAAACAAAACACCAAAATGACTGATAATCAAAGATTTAAAAAATCTGGTTTTGAAAGTGAACAATATTTCTCAATGAGAGTTCAAGCAAGCAGATAAACTCCAGGATTGCAAGGAGTGTCTTAGGACCAAGGTGCAGCTGCAAGTTCTCACATAGTGTAACTGCCCGCAGTTACATCGGATGAGTTACCTGGAAGGGAAGCTGGGGGTGTATGGGAGAATGGAGAAAAGAGAGTGAGACCAAGACAACACCTGCTACTTAAGGTCTCAAGGTTTAATGGAGGACTCCAAATATATAGGCAGAGGAATACCTTTTCCCCCAAAGGCTGGAAACTTCTCTGCAGAATCGGTTCGATTGCTCCACAGGTGGCTAGTATCTCTCAGGAAACTACAGGTCCCTGAAGAACAATGGGCTTCACCTTGGTCTGAGTGCTCCAACGCAGGTGGAGGGGATTATGGCTAACACAGGAATTCCTGCTCAAAGGCTGGGAGAGGAACTTCATTCACCTTGGTCGATGTCAAGTTCCTGCCAGGTGGCATGGCACCCCAATAAGACTCTCTACAACATAACGCCAAGTGCAGATTCTCTAGAGAGACAACATTTCCTTAGGGTTCAAACAGTCTCAAAATAATTTCTCAGCTTCCACTGATTGACCCAAACATGGCAAAGGCTTTGCTAAAACAGTTCACTTAAAGCCAGATCCAAAGTTTTTCATTTCATTTCATTTAAAGCCAAACGTTAAGGCTTAACTATACTTATCACTACAAATACCTATTAAAAATCACCATATAGTCTTCATATACATAGCAAGAAWAGTCCTAAAATTCATATGGAGCATAACAGACTCCAAATGGTCAAAATAATCTTAGGGGGTGGGGGAGCAAAACTTGGAGTACCTGATTTCAAATATGGTAACAAAACATTCCAACATTGGCACAAAACCAGACGTGGAACCAATGGGATCAAGCAGAAGACCCCTAGTAAGCCCATGCAGCTACATTCAGCCATTAGATTATTGACCAGTATGACAAAATGGGTGTTAGAGAAAAGATTCTTCAGCAAGTAGTCCTGGAGGAACTTGATGCCTATATGCAGAACTCTAAAATTAACTCTAAAATAAATTTCTCTAGCTCTATAAAACCAACTCAAAATGGACCAAGTCATTTAATGGTATATCTGATACTTTGGAATAATTCTAAGAAATCAGGGGGAAAATGCTTAAAGACATAGGAGTGCAATGACTTTCTGAAGAGAATGCCAATCACTTAGGAAAGTAGAGCAAGAAGTGAGCTGTCATGTACCAAAAGCCCGTGGAAGATGATACGGGAAACAGTGTTCAATCAAAAAGGCTCTACGTGGAAAGGGAGTGTGATGGACAGATACTGTAGAGAACGGAGAAAGCCTTTGCCAGGTAGTCTTCTCACAGGGAATCAATATTCAGATAATATGAGTTTACTAACTTACTACTACACCAATAAATGTTAGAAACAAACATTCTAATCAATTGGCAAATAAGTTGGACAAACAGTTTTTGAAAAAAGTAAGAAAGATGCCCCCAAAAGTGAAAAAAAACTGTTCAACATCTTTACCTATTAGAAAAACAGGAAACCAAAACTACAGTGAGATTGATATCCAGTTAGAATGGATATTCTGAAGAGAAGAGACAACAAATGCTGGCATGGACATAGGAGGTTGAGGAGCAGCATAGCCTATGATGACGGTTTAGATTAACTTAGCTCTTAACATGGTGTAATTCAATAATGGAGTTCTTCAAGAAGATAAATTAAAATTAACCCTAAGATTGAATTTTATGGTGTTTTATATATATATATATATATGTATATATATATATATGAATTCAAGTCATAATACAAGAAAAATTTTGTACACCCATATTTATTATGGCAGTATTCATGGTAGACAAGTTATGGAATTAGCCTGTGTGTCATGGATGGAAAGATGGGATAAAGAAAAGTTTATAGATAGGCACAGTGGAGGATTATTCCACTGTGAAGAAGAATGAGATCACCATTGCAGAAACATAGTGGAAGCAAAGATTGTAGTACTATTGAGTGAAATAAGTTGTATTTGGAAAGATAAATATTGCATGCTTTCTCTCTTATCAGGTAGTAGATTTAATTTAAAAGCATGAAATTAAAAGTGGGATTATTTGAAAAGAGGAAGAAAATAATAAATCGGGAAGGGGGGCAGCAGCCAGAAGAATGAACATGATCAAAGTCCATTATTTGCATGAAAAATGTCATAACAAAAACTCATTGTTTTGTAGAGTTAATATAAATTGCAATGACAAGGAATTACTGGGGAGAAAGTCTTCAAAATGCAGGGTTTTGGTGCTATGTGCTACAACAGTGGATTTGTCTTGACAATAAGCATCCAGAAGGTTCAGAGGCACACCAAGGTTAGACCCCTGTTTCCAGAAATTGAGTATGGGCTCACTCAGTGACAATGGCTGTGGTTCAGTAAATTTTTCCTTGATCAGGGAAACTGCCATTGGCTTTGTCTTCTTAGTAGCTGTGGTTTTTCTTTCCAGAATACTTGCCAGTGCTCTGGTATCTAAAGAAGCACCTCAAGCAGTCCTTTCTATTCTAGGTTCTCTGTGTGGGAGGCCTGATAGTTTCTTCACTTTGGGATGAAGTTTCTTGTATCAAACTAATTCAGACCTACCTATACACATATTCAAGAACGTATTCTACTTTCTGTACTTGGAAGAACAGACCAAGAGAGTTCTGAGAAATAGCCCAGAGATTGTCTAGAGAATTGCTTGCAATACAAATAGGTAGAACACAGAGAAAAAATAAGTCTCTCATCTGCTTCCTCCGGAGTTGAGCAGGAAATCCTTCTGACAGTCATCTTGCCAACGTGTCTTAGCATGGCCATGACTCACCTCCATTCTCTATTTCTAGTACGTACCCAGGGCCTGAGCTGATGAAGCCTGCCAAGTGATTACAATTCCCCTTCTATCCTTACCCATCATTTCCCAGGGAGCCTGAGACCAGGCAAGTATGGGCCAACAAAACAGAAATGTTCCAAATAAGTACCTGGAAAAAGTGATGTCACAGGCGAAACAAGAATCAAATGCACAGACCAAGCCTATTTGTCTCTATTTCATGAAGGCGAGAGCCGGTCTCAAAAACAGGCTTCTGAATACACAGAAAATTGCTTCTTGTTGTTGCTGTTTTGTGTTTCAATTACCCATATGGGATCTAATGACTTTGAAAAATAATTCTATTTTTTATACTACAGAAATACTCAAATATCTTAAAATATCCTTACTTTATAGAACTGCTGTCCAAGAACCATTCTTATTGGCTATTATCACATGAGCTTTTCCTTTTTTTTTTTCCTCCCTGTTCTTAGGCTAATTTATACAAGTAGGAACCCTGAGAGGTCAACCTTTGTCCTGTTCACTAAGATTGCAACTCTGCATTTGGAACTTGGAACTGGCTTTGAGGTAGAGAAAGTGTTCCCAAAGTTAGTGAGAGGCCACAGTAACAGCTATATACACTGACCTGGAGAACACTCAAACATTCCAGTGCCCAGACCTCACCACTGATCTTGGCACAGGTCACGTGGATCAGCTATTTCTAAAAAGTCCTAYGTTAAGTCAAGTGTGAGAACCACAGTGAAAAACTATAGTGTTAACATCTAAAAGTCAAATGCCACAGAAGATGTGATATCACTTGATTATCCAGAATCCTAAGCTCCTAACCCTGTCCCCAACACCCAGCCAAAGAGTAGAACTTGCCACCCTGAGACTGCAATCTTTTCAAGCTGGGATTCATTATTTTAACACTTTTCCCATCTCTAATATATTTGAAGTTCAAGTCAAAGATAAAGATTTAATCTTTATACAGCTATTGCACAACCGTGGCAAACAGAGCTGTACTTCAATCACTCACTGCTGCCTCGTCTCCATTTCTTACCTGTCACTCATTTTCTGCATGTCAGCAATTCTCAAAGCACATCTGCCTGGACTGTGCTGCCATCATGACTTAGGAATATACAGAGCTGCAGATCCTTGAGCTCCATCTACTGAGTCTGAAACTGAAGTGGGACCCAGGAATCTGTCTTTCAACAACCATTCATGTGCTTCTAATACACACTTGCTTAGTTGGGGTTTTACTGCTGTGAACAGACACCATGACCAAGGCAAGTCTTATAATGACAACATCTAATTAGGGCTGGCTTACAGGTTCAGAGGTCAGTCCATTATCATCAAGGCAGGAGCATGGAAGCGTCCAAGGCAGGCAGGCATGGTGCAGGAGGAGCTGAGAGTTCTACGTCTTCATATGAAGGCTGCTAGCAGAATACTGGCTCCCAGGCAGCTAGGATGAGGGTCTTAAAGCCCACACCCACAGTGACACACCCACTCCAACAGGGCCACACCTTCTAATTGTGCCACTCCCTGGGTGGAGCAAATATAAACCATCACAATGCTGCGCACAGCTGGAGTGTTCCTGCATTGAATCGTTGTGAGATGGGAATATATATCATGTACTGTGAAGGTTAGAGATAACCAAGTAGTACAGACTCTATAAAGAAGGTAGGGAGGGTGTCTGGTACTGCTGCAGTGTAGAACACAAAGTCCACCTTTAATTCAAATAGCACCAGCTACAGGTAGCATAAGAAGCCAATGGACTTACTCAAGGGACCATAAAAAAAAGATGAGAGTCTTTCTGTTGTATTTCCCACTATCCTTTTCTGTTTGCTCTTTATCCTTGGATTTCCTTTGAGTGAATGGTTCCCTCTGGGGACTTGCACACACCAGTGTGAACATTATCCTCCCTATGGAGGATATGAGTTGCAAAACTGGAATGTAAGCATAGCACCTGTAAATATTTTTTTAATCAACAAGCTAATAGAAAGCACAGTTTGGAGATAGAACTAGGATTTGGCATCAACAGT
Source organism: Apodemus speciosus (assembly GCA_002335545.1). Taxonomy (NCBI): domain Eukaryota; kingdom Metazoa; phylum Chordata; class Mammalia; order Rodentia; family Muridae; genus Apodemus; species Apodemus speciosus. The sequence goes on from BDUI01006569.1 coordinate 12,208, forward strand.
ACTTTTCACTTTAGAGCTCATCAGTATAGTAACCCTTTGTAACAAGTAGCCCAGCACGTACAATAGAATATTTTGATATTTTAAAAAAGTTTTTATTTTATATGTTCAATCATCTATTAATCTATATTCTAGACTTCACTTCCTCCTTTTTTTGTTTTTGGTTTTTTTTGTATTTATATATTTTTGCATGTTTTTATTCGATATATTCTTTATTTACATTTCAAGTGATTTTCCCTTTCCTGGATTCCCCCTCCCCGAAAGTCCCATAAGCCCTCTTCCCTCCCCCTGTTCCCCAATCCACCCCTTCCCACTTCCCCGTCCTGGTATTCCTCTACACTGCTGCACTGAGCCTTTCCCGGACCAGGGGCCACTCCTTCCTTCTTCTCGGACATCATTTGATATTTCACTTCCCTTCTTGCAATGTGCTTCCTAGATAAAGCCAAAAGATTTTTTTTTCAAGACAAGGAAATTCCTTTTTACTTCTTAAATATCTCCAATGATTAAATTGTAGTTGAAATAAAATTCAGATTCATTTCTATAATGTACACRAACCTCATGATTGTCCCTTGTATATGTTCTGACCTTCTCGACCCAACTGTCTCCCTTATTCATGTTCTGTTGTTCTTCGACAAGTCAATCTCCTTCATACCGCGAGGCTCCATACTTGACCCCTGGCTTTCACATTCCTACTCTCACTTTGGCCTTTCTTGGCTCAACATGCACATCTATTCTATATTAGACAATCCTTCCATGGCAAGTATCCCATTTACTTTTAAATAGCATTTGTAGATAGGGAATTTGTCTAATCCATTTGCTTTGTGTGTGTTGTTTGCTTAATAGTTTTCTGCATGGTTTGTCTCTCCTTGCTCAGAAACTGGGTGCCATAAAAGTGGGAACTTTTCCATATTATTGGGTAGAATACAATAATAAATATTGTCTGAATAAGTAAATATACCCATTAATGTGTGTATTCCTTTGAGCCCAGTGGTGCAAGTCTAAAATCTCAAGTATGCAGGAGACTGAGGTAGGAAGATGATAAGTTCAAGACCTCCCTAGGTCACAGAGTGAGTTCAAGGCCAGCCTGAATATCTTAACAAAACACAGTTTCAAAATCTTAAGGAAATCAAGAAGGTTGAGTGGCAGTGAAACTGTAGTTCAGGGGAAGTGCAACATGTATAGATTGTACAAGATCCTCGCTTTGATCCTCAGTATTGACAAAGTGTGTGTGTGTGTGTGTGTGTGTGTGNAGAGAGAGAGAGAGAGAGAGAGAGAGAGAGAGAGAGAGGGGGGAGAGTAGAAAGAGAAGTGGGGATATTTGGAGAGAGAAAGGAGACCAAAAAAGAAAGGAAAGAGAAAAAAGAGAGAGAATTAGGAAAGAGAATCACCATGCTTTCTCTATTATCTAGACTTTAATATATGTATACATGGAAGCRGGAGGGAGGTTATTTGATAGAAGGAAGGGGGAGAGAGGGCAAAGAAGGTTCTGGGGGATGGTTATGAAAGAAGTCCAATCATGGACTCCTTCCCCCTCCCATCTTAGGATGAAACCCATTCTTCTATAGGTCAAGAATATCCTTGAATATATCCTTGAATCAAGAAGTCCCTCTAACTTGAGTCTCTCCTTGAGTCAAGAAGGCCCGCTAACCATTCAACAATTAGATACTCTTCTCCCTGAATAAAATCATCCTCTCCCTTCAGTGAAATGTCTGGAACCTGAAATGCAGTATGGTAATTCATGTTCTGATCCCTCTTTCAAAGAAAAAAAACCATAATAGGATATATGCAAACCTATATATCTGCCTCATAAGTGGATATATCTATAAAGTTACAGAAGAAAACAAATAAAATATCCAGGCAAACTTTTTATTTTGAAAGTTTGTGCTAAGGAGGAAAGAGGCTTGAGAGAAAAGGTAACCTAATTTGATAGGGATAGTGTGTCACTTAACCCAAACTTTCACCAAAGAAGCCCCACCCCTGTAATATCCTTTATATGCCATGCCATCTTTGAAAAGTTTGAACTATTAGCTGATTCTTTCCAATAATGGATTTAAGCTTGCCTGTCTCAAACTTTTGCCATGTGTTTACAAATCACTGTTATTCACCGTGCTATATGGCTACTATTTTGATGTTGGTACTGTGCCCAGAGGGGTTGCTTTATTGCAACTGACTCATATTTAGAAATAAAAGTCTCCACCAAGACTCTTTCATRTTGCTGCTATCTCAAATATTCTGCCAGATTTTATATGAGGATATGCTCTGCAATGGGGGGATTCATCTAGTTCACTTTAGGAGTTTCCCAGTGGATTGAATTCAACATTAAGCATTACTTTAGGATTTTGTTTGTTTGTTTTCAGTTCTTTATCAGCAAATGTTCTTACAATATTCTGGCTCTCGGAAAGAGATACCCAGAGCCAAACACAAACAACCTCAAAAGCAGCCTCCACAGCTTGTTTCTCTGCAAGTTTGAACTCACAACTCCATTGTCTAGGTGCTGATTCTCCTACTACTCTTCCTCCTCCCATCTAAATAACACGCGTGCCTCAACACCTCRAAGCCGAATGCACAAACTCCAGAACGTAGTTCCAAAAGGTCACAGGTAACTTTGTCAAAACCTTGGGAATTTCCTTCTCTTGTTCTGACAGGCACTGACTCTCTGACCTTCAAGGCATTCAGCAAGGTTTGAGTTTATCAATTTTCTTCCCGAATCATGAGGTGATCTAATTAATGTAAGACCTTTTTAGCATGACTTTACATTTGCCTCCGGCAAGTGATATGGAAAACTGGTCCGAAACCAAAACATTCCTGAGCTGGGAAGCAGCAHGCTTATCAGCCTTCCCTATCTTAGACATTGGTAATGTCTGCCTGGGATGCAGTCAGTGCCTAGGTTTACAGTAACATCTAGAACGATGCAATAAACTCTCTGGATCTTCCACACATGCCTACGTGCACAGGACACTCAGCTTCACCGGAACATACAGGTTCACTCTCTGCTTTACTCACCAGCTCCTGGAAGGAACCCGGCAGAGAGCCATAGTGATAAGGTCCTATTCACTTGTCACCCTCTTTTCTAAGTCCTCTCTTCCTGGGACTGGAATGCTCTGCCCACAGCCACTGCTGCAGCTTCCTTCTCAGACTTGCATCCAAAGGCATCACCATTGTTCCCTTGGACAAACAACACTCTGCTGCTTTGTGCTGCCTCCCCTCAGATCCACTGGAAAAGCCAGTGGAGGAACCTCAGTGGTGTTAAGAACAATAGTRAACCCCTGTTAGGTAGTGTTAAGTGGGGGTTAGGTGCCAGTTGTTGTCCCTAAGTTTCCTGGAGATGAAGCCTAGTTCTACCACTTACCAATGAATCCGCAGGCAAATCATTTGATCTGCGACCCAATTTCATGATTGGCACTATAGAGATAATAAGTACTTTATAGTGTGATGTTAGTAGTATAGAATTCATGGGAATTCTGTGGAAAATAACTGGGATGTAATAYATATACACAAATACTAAATCAGTTATTATTTCTTATTATTACTACCAAGCATTTTAAATATATTATTTTGATAAGCAATCATAAAAAATTACAGGAATGAGTGCCTTGGTAGAAATTTAGAATTCAGAAAACATTTTGGGGTGCTATTTAGGTGATATTAATAAGCCACTTAGTCGTCACTTAAAAGAAAAAAGACATCTGAGATAACTGAAGCAAGCACACTAATCTAGAGGGTCTCTACATGTGAGAGGACTTCTGGGGGATGGTCAGACACAGATTTGTTTTCTTGAGGCATTCACACTATGTTGCCAGGCTGACCTCAAATTGCTCTCAAGCAGCTTAGGAAGGCTTGAGCTTGGTCTTTTTTCCAGTATTATCCCTCCTAGTGTTGGGATGTGCACTGCTGGGCTGGNACGGCTCATATTGTTGTTCCTCCTATGGTGCTGCAAACTCCTTCAGCTCCTTGGGTCCTTTCTCTAGCTCCTCCATTAGGGACCCTGTGCTCAGTTCAATGGCTGGCTGAAAGTGACCCCCTCAGTATTTGTCATGCACTAGCAGAGCCTCATGTGGCCCTTTAATGAATAAAGAAACCAATCAATGGGCAAGTAGGCAGGACTTCAGGTTGGGAGAGAGGAAAAGAAGAGGAAGGAGATACAAGATACAGGTTTTTGAACAGGGACGAGGGGGAGGTCAAGATGTAGCTACAGTACCCCCTCCCCCCATTTTAGATGGTTTAGATGGATTCTCCACCTGAGGATTTATATTTAATATGGYTTACAAGATTAGGATTCTAGTTGTTATACCCAGACATTGAATTACCCATTGATTCTGAACTAAGTTTGGGTGGTGTTTTACTACACACGGCAATTCAACTGAGTTCCAGAGAGAAAGGTATGGCAGCAAAGCATGGGTTTATAAGAAGTGCACCCCAAAAGTCCATGGGAATTTGGAAGAGTGGGGCTGGCATGGTAGTGACCCACCAATGGGAACTTAGCAAGTCAGGTGGTCAGAGTTCCAGGTTAGAGAGTCTGCCAGAGATGAGAACAAGGCCCACCAGTAAGTACCTTGCCAGCATTGGGATGGATTTCATTTTTAATATTTCATGCTACATATGGTCACCTATTTTAATAAGAGTATCAAATCATTATGATATTTGGATCCCACTGGATATATTTTTAAATGATTTAAAGTTTGATAATAATATGTATAATATGCTGAAATAATATGCCTTTCAACATCTAAACTTAAGGTAGAAAATTAAGCTTAAACATATAAGATGTCCTTCAGAGTTTTAGGCCCTTTAAGGACTATGCAGATAAAGTGTTTTCAGATGAGTGTGCTTTAGCATCCTGTTCTTTAGCTGTTCTTGATCACTCTAGGACCAGCATGTATTGTGCTGAGACCAGAGTGGTCAGGATTTATGGCTGCCCAATTTCCTAGAAGAAACTCCACCACATGGTCTGATGTCATATCACATAACTCTTTTTCTCTGTGGTACTTCCTGGGTCTCAACTTCCTTTCTCTTGGATGAGCCTCTGTTACAACTAACCACTGGAAAGCTGGAGAAAGCCTAGCTTTGTTTGATCTCCAGCACCCACCCCAGAAGAYTGAAGTTTAAGACTGAGTTTGCTACTGTTTCTACAGTCAAATTTCATTCCTTTTGGAATTACAGAGGAAAAAAAAAAGCTGTACAAGTAGAAGATTTTGCTGATGCACAACTAAGAACACACAGATCAGAGAGAAAGGGCTTAAAAAAATCAGGATAGGAAGCCACAAGAGATGAGCTCAAGGAGCCAACATGGAACAGTGTGAGGAGGGGGAGGGCAGGGTAGCATAAGGATGAAGAGGACCACAGTGCCTTCTTGCATTGGCCATTAGGCAGTTTGTAGTGGGGTGTGGTTACAAATATGAGCCTAAGAAACTAGGGAAACTTGCACCTGAAGACTTCCCCTTCAATCCTTGGAKGGATGAAATAACCTCAGTKGTTTAAAAGAAGCACTCTGGGCCTGTTTCCAGGTAAGAAGATGCCAGCTGTTAACTGGCTTTACTCATTGATCAGTTTTGGAAAGTCTATGATGTACAGGGCACCAATCAAGATGCTGCATAAACAGACATGACTTCCTTTGTCTAGGATTTCCACAGTTTAGTGGGAGAGAGTCATTGAAAGTAAATAAATGAAACCTCAGTAACTGAGGGTGTGAACTGCTATAAAGACA
>BDUI01006570.1:10796-29656 GCA_002335545.1 Apodemus speciosus
AGGGGGAGGGGGGCGGGATAGGGGGTTTCCATGAGGGAAACTGGGAAAGGGGATAACATCTGAAAAGTAAATAAAGAACATATCCGATTAAAAAAGAGAGAAAAGTTATTAATTAACTCTATTAGCCTTAATTTGACTTGGCCTTCACCCAATAATCGATTCAGAGTCCTATGGATTTTTTAAAAATCAGCTTTAGCACAATTACTACGTGAATTACCCGTAACCCATTTTTCTATACACTATGCTGTTAAGTCCCMAGCTGTGCTGGCCCAGGTTATTTCTGTTCCATCAGTCTGTTCTCAGGGGACATTTCACTGGGCCACATGTTCCTGGTCTATCTTGTCTAATGGAAACCTCTTATTCTCCTGCCTTCTTTTCTTCTTCCTTTTTCTCTCCTCCTGGTCCCGACCTGCGACTCCTATCTTAGAAACTAAAACTCTGCCTATTTCTATTTTTCCCAATAATTGGTTGTAGGTACTTTTATTTAACCAATAGCTTTAAATTGGGGAGCAACAAAGGAGCAACATGAGAATCTGCTGGTCAGGGGCAACCAGATTTTGGGGTTCAGAATTTAGCATCAGTATACACAGCACCAGACYGACCCCCAACAGGAGTCAGAGGTAGATCACATTAACCTCTTGAGAACCTTCAGGATTCAGAGGTAGGTTGAAATGACTCAGTTTGCATGAATTTCATGAGAAATTTCTCTTAGGCTTCAGGGTCAATGGAGCTTGCTGCATAAATCAGGAACCACGGTCAGGGATTATTTTATTTGAATGGTGACAAACGGAGGATTTTATGGATGGCACAGATACAACCTGTTGTTCATCGTAACAACTGTGACTGGTTCCCTGAGTTACAGTTCTYAGGGGTAAGGCAAAGAAGGGCGTGCCTTACACAACAGGAGCCTGAGCACAGGGAAGCYGGCTTTACCTACAGGCAGAGCCCTCCTGAACTTCCTTCCTGGAAGGAAGCAGAAAGCCAATCCTTTCTTCCCCCTGGAGAGCAATATTAAATCTTCCAAGACTACATCTATTTTAGAATCACCCGTGAAGTAGACTAGAAGCAAGGCAGTTAGTTGTCTGCCTGGAAGAGCTCTGAGAGCCTGAGACCTGTGAAGAATTTCCTTCCAACAACGACTATGGAAGATCCCARTTTGCTTATTTCACATTTTGGTTTTTAAAAGTGTTTTATTGATTCGTTTTGAGTTTCACATCACACGCCCCAATCCTGCAAATGTTCTCATCTCTTCATATCCCCCTTGGCCCTTGCAACCTCCCTCTACTTAAGAGTGACCAGGTGTTTGAGGAAACAGTCAATGTGAAATAGACGATGGCAAACAAATACAAAATAATACTGAAGCAAACAGGTACTAAAGGAGAAAATTAAAAGCAATTCTAATTAAAGTCTTCAAGGAGAGTTTTTTTTTTTTTTTTGTAGCCCTAAAACAAGAACACTAGGAAAAAGGATCAGAGAATACAAAAAAGCTTCTGGAGTGAACATAATTGCTGAAAAAAGAAAAAGCAAAGGATAAACTTCAAAAATCTTTTAGGAAACACAACACCGAGAGAAGTAAAATTATGAAAAACAGGTTCTGTGAGAGACTGCTACCTTTTCACATATATATATATATTCCAACACACACACACACACACACACACACACACACACACACACACACACACTCACTTTAAAAAGTTTTTTTATTTTAAATGTCCACGTATTGCTTTGCTTGCATGTTTGTCTGTGCACTGTGAAGTTTCAGACCCAGGACAAGTGGCCGAGGTGCCTACTTAACACACCAAAGCCGGCCTGGCCTCTAGGTTCTCCCAGCATCCCCCAGTCTCTCTACCTGTTACAGGGTATGGCTGCCCACCCTGCCCTCTGCTCTGAGCCTTTCAGCCCAGGGGGCTGGGCTCCTCCCTGTGTAGTTKGGCTCTTTTGGTTAGCCAACACTGTACCTTTGGCCCCTTGGCTGCAGCATCTCCTCTCTTCTTCCTCCACTCCCCCACAGGGCCAGCTCAGCCTGGTCACATCCACTCTGAACTGTGCCAGATGTGTCTGCTCTCGATATGCTCGCCCATAAATCTATAATAAACTTTCTCCTCCACCATACTAGGAGCTGCCATGTCCTTGCTTTTATATTTCTTTTTACAATTCATGCCTCTGTGTGTATGCAATGTCTGCCAAGGCCAGAGGAGGGTGCCAGAYCCTCTGGAGATGAGGTTGCAGATGCCTGTGAACCTCCCCGAGGATGCTGGGAACACTAGCAAGGACTACTAGCTTCTGAGTCTCCAATGTATTCACTGCCCATAAAGCTGTAGAAACTGGGCAGAACTCTCAGCATTAACATTTGAAACCAAAATCAAACAACAGCAAMMCCCCCCAAATCCCTCTATGATATTTTAGAACACAAAAATTAAAGAGAAGACCTGAATTTCCAGGGTGGACAGTCAAGTCATTTACAAAGGAAACACACAAACAAAAACAAGCTAGGATCAGATCTTCAGGCGGTGGGGCGGGCTTACCCGTCTTGGTTACCTCCTTCTCTAGATGTGTGTGCACATTAACCTGAACCCTAACCCAGGCCACTGAAGACCTGCGAGCAWGTCCATTTCTAATCCTTCCCCAGCATCTGCCTGGACCATGTTAAAGCATCCTGTCTTCAGAGAACTCAGCTTATGCACGACCCTCTTCTAGAAGGTGCTCCCCCACATGCCATKCTAAGTGAATTCTAGCTACCCCAAGGGAGGTAGCTTATGGCTTTGCTTTGATCAAACTGTCCCCACGAGCCTGTTTCAGAACATGGAGGCAGAATGGYGAYGCTGGCTGCTTTCCACGCTTCTTCCACGTCACTCCCCTGCATATCTCATCACAGCACTCCTGCTGTTCTCTGTGAGAGCTCAGATCATATCTCCCCTTACACGTTTACTCCAGGATCTCATTCTTATGGCCATCGCTTTACACATTTCTCTACAGGACTTTTAATGCTCTACTCTACACATGGAAAATCAGCTTATGGAAATCGTGTGCGTGGCGYGAGCTAAACAATCATGCCAAGTAGTTTCCTTTTAAAATKCACAACTCTTACTTTCAAGTGGGCTCAGAAAATTGCTTGTCAGGCCTACCATTCTCCCACAGTTCTTAAAGGTGACTATTTTAAAATTATTTCTTAAGCTTCTAGTATTTTCTACAGGCCAGGCAAGCTAATGTCTACTTTACACTTGACTGATAAAACAGAAGGGATTCTGTGGAAAGCCCCTAATCTTCNGCTGGCTGCTTTCCACGCTTCTTCCACGTCACTCCCCTGCATATCTCATCACAGCACTCCTGCTGTTCTCTGTGAGAGCTCAGATCATATCTCCCCTTACACGTTTACTCCAGGATCTCATTCTTATGGCCATCGCTTTACACATTTCTCTACAGGACTTTTAATGCTCTACTCTACACATGGAAAATCAGCTTATGGAAATCGTGTGCGTGGCGYGAGCTAAACAATCATGCCAAGTAGTTTCCTTTTAAAATKCACAACTCTTACTTTCAAGTGGGCTCAGAAAATTGCTTGTCAGGCCTACCATTCTCCCACAGTTCTTAAAGGTGACTATTTTAAAATTATTTCTTAAGCTTCTAGTATTTTCTACAGGCCAGGCAAGCTAATGTCTACTTTACACTTGACTGATAAAACAGAAGGGATTCTGTGGAAAGCCCCTAATCTTCTTCCTACGACTCACCTGCAAGTGTCTGCTCTCGCAGCATTCTCTCCTGGAGTCCATCCGCGTGCTGTTTTCTCAACAGTCTCCCCTTCAGTCGCCGCCCCTGGCTGCMACGGCTGCCACGGAGAAGCCCTTCCTTGCAATACCATTTGCTTTTGGATGCCTCAGTGCTGCTTTCCCTCCAGTCTCATTGTCCCCTTCTGCTTTTGCTCTGCTGAAATTCCCAAGTGTGATTAGCAAGGTTGCTTTAGATTCTTTCTTCCACAGTAACTCATCCCAGACTCTCATTTCATTCACATACGAGTGGCTGCGCCCGCCCAGTCCTGGCCTCTGCGGACACAGGCGTGTAGCTAGCGGGCTTCTTAAATGGCACTTTCACCCACAGTTCTCAGGCATCAGGGATKTAACAAACCTAAAACCGGATTACCATCACACTCAGGCTTCCCCGCCTCTTGGCCACTGTGCTGACCTGTCACTCACTCCTGCTAGCCCCTCTGTGGGGAYCCCGTCCTACCATGCTGCTCTTCATGTCTTCCTAGCTCTTTAAGTCATTTTATGCCCCATWCACTTAGGGTTCTTCTCTCTTCTGTGTCACACAGCTGAAGCCTGTTTTTGCTACTTTTAGGTAAAATGTCAACTCAAAGACAAAGTATGAAACCACTCTAATGATAACGATTCTTCCTAAGCCTTCCTGTCAACCTAGTCTTCCTTGCACATTATAGGTTTGTCTTTACTGCGAGAGAAACAACTGAAACTCTTACTCAGGTCAACCACCTTTATATAGAGATGGGTACTCCTACTATTCAAATGTTTGCTGTGTTTTGGATGAACTTACAATCAATGACTAGAATCTGAAGAGTTCAAACTTTACTTCCCAATCATGGTAAGTCTTAGTGATAGATAAAACAAAAGATTAAAGGAATTTTACTTGAGATACAATTCATGTTTTCCTCCAAAAATCCTTATTATTTAAATATATCAATTCATTAATAAAAGTATAACAGAAATATATTACTCTATTATACATTCCCTAGCTACGGATTGAAAATTTTTCAAAACAAAACAAAACAAAACAAAAACAAAAACAAAAAAACAACCTGTTACTATCAAGCAGCTATATTTTCTGTACCTGTAGTGATCTTTAAATAGTAATTATCTCTAAAAGTATAGTCCCTGGTAAGTCGACCACACTCCAGGTGAATGTTGCACATACAAGACTGTAAGGCAGCATAAACCAGACATGATGGGTTTACTAAAACCAAACCAAACAAACAACTACCACCCCAAAACAAACAAAACACAAATATCCGCCCCCTCCAAAAAAGGAAAAGCCCTGCAAAGTTAGGAGGCTCTGGAAGGGCTTTGGGGGTACATAAGATCAAAATACTTGCATGAATTTCTCAAAGAACTAATAAAATATTAAAAAGAAACTATTTCCTTTACCTAAATAATACTATAATGAATACATACAGCATTTGCATTGTTCTAGACACTTTAAGCGATCTAAAGATGACTCAAAGAATATGGAAGGATAACATCAGCTATGCAGGCATCTGCAAATCTCTGTCATCAGCATTGATTCTTGCAACAATCTCCAGATAYTCCAGGGCTCCAGGTCTAGTTACCCGGTAGCCAACATACATGTATTCCACTGTACCTCAGAGCAGAGTATAAACATTCTCTTTAGAAATTATGTTCAAAATACATTAGTTTTATACTACCTCAATCCTTTAAACACAAACTAGATTAGGGAATTTACAGAGATTAGATTTCTAAATAGGTAGATTTCTAAAATATATTTTCATGAATAAATGGTTTCTTATTTTTGTACAGATAAAGGGATTCAAAATGAAAACAAAATATACAACCAAAACAAGTATGCAAAACATTTTATTTATAACAGATCAACATTTTGACATGAAAAGTAGCCACTTTCAGTTTCTCAGGAATGCCTAGAATCCAACAGTTCAGAAAAACTACTACTCAATAATTTCACTATAGGTAAAAGAAATGAATGGCTTTGCCTAAGGCAAATAACTTTATAAGCTTTGACTGTGTGGGAAAGCTAGCTTTTCCAAAGGACGTGAATGTGATCCAAGTGCATTAAAGCCAATTTATACAATAAATATGAGAATCATGTATATGCAAGAACTGTGTAAGGCCTCACATTAACCCCTTAAACCAGTCACTCCATTTGATACACAGCACTGTGTCACTTTGTAGACAATCAGTCAATTCCAGTGGGACTGTCTATCAACATAAGACCATATAAATAAAACACAGCAATGGATAGGGCCACTGAGTTTAAGGGACCAGGTGGTGACTAACCAATAATAACTTAACCAACATCACTTTCACTTTAGAAGGGAAAAAGAAACCCCCAAATTTCTTAAACCACTTAGTACTTCTCAGACAGGATGCAAAAGTAAAAATTTAAATAATCAGAAAGCATCCTACAATATGTTACAGGAAGTAGGTGTTAAATTTCAGACTTATATTTTCTTGTGTCTTTCAACTTGGGGATAAACAATTATTAGCTCTTCTCAGTACATTTACTTTTGAGCATTTAAATCTAGTACAAATGTTGTGAAATTCACCCTGGCTACTCCTCACTATGCTCAAGTGCTGCTTTCCTCAGGGAATTCCATCATACATTCCATCTACATGTTGGGAGGCTAAACAGCACTTAAATGATTCTCAAGGGAGCTGTGAAATGTGGTAAGTCTCATCATTATCTACTGACTGTAGGGTCTGCCATTCAAATTCACCACAGCAGCTTCAAATACTGTGAGAAGGGAATGCATGTAGTTCCTACAGGACACACAAACTGAAGTCCAAAAGGCACAGAGTTATGCTGGTGGCTCTTTCTAGTCAGTTAAGAAATAATAAAAAGTCTGCATTATTCTTTCATAATTTAAATACTTAAGTAATCTCCACTTTTATTACTTTATAACAATGACTTCAAATTTACATTATTTTAAGTACCATTGTAATAGCTTAGAGTATAATACAGATATTTGTGAATATCCCATCCAAAAATAAAAATTAAAAAAAAAAAACAAAACCAAAAAAACCCCTCTTCACTATACATATATATATTATATATAAAAATTATTCTCAAAAATAAGAACATAGAATAGGGACTTAGATCATTAAATCAAGTTTCTATTACCACAGTTATAATTCCCAAACCAATAGATACACAGCAATAATTGAAAGCAGTGCAAATATCTTTGGAGGTAAGGATGAAATTATAACACAAGAACATAAAGTCAGGAAGTCAAATGGTAAGCGCTTCAAGTACAAGGAGCAGCCTCCTTGAGGCCCATCTTAGTGCTCACAGGCGGCCCTCCTGCTTCTACTTCTTTCTCTGAAACACATTGGCCAGCATGGCACCTGATGTTGTCAACTGGCCCATTTTGTTCAAAAACTTGGTCTTTGTGTCTTCACTCACTAAACTTGCAGCAATTGACATTGAGCTAGAAAAGAAAAAATTAAAAGTTTACATTTTAAAATGTGTGGCGGTCAGAGGACAACTTGTGGTTCTTTCTACCATCGGGCATGGTGGTAGATGCCTTAACCTACTGAGCCATCTTGGGGACTCTCCAGTTTGTCATCTGTTAGTGACATATTATTATCGTTACATCACACAAAGGTAAGGAAGATTTGTGATGAGGAATTTTTATGTATTTTCTTAGATTTGCTCTTTTACATGAGCAGCAGCAGCAGCAGCAGCAGCAGCAGCAGCAGTTAAGACCACACATGGATCAGGGTTTGCCAGACTTTGCTTTCTAGCTGTGAGGTCTTGAGGAAGCCGTTTGTCTACACAACGGGGTCTACTGGGACCCCACACGTGCAAAGTGCTTAGTCTATGTGAGGTACACACACAGCACTCTGCAAGTGTCAGGAGTTTCACGGTTACCCTTTTGCCTGCATGTTTTGTTCCTCAGGAGCTATMCACAGCCCTCCGCCCCGACCCGAGCGAGACAGACCGCTTACTGGCCTGGGAATTACTAACTTGGCTTGGCAGGACGAACATAAAGTCTCTGCTACCTTGAAGCTAGAATTATAAGAATGTACCACTACATCCAAAACCCCAAAACAACCAAAACCAAAACAACAACAACAACAACAACAACAACAACAACACCCACACACCCCAAACCTCAAAACCTGTTCTGGGGCCTGAAAGCTCGCCTGGCGAGCAGCTGCAGGCCGAACTACTTTCTAGCTTTGAGCAGTTGTTCTTTATCATTTCATTCAATTCTTACAGCAAATCTGGAACATAGATATTACTTATTTCCCAAATGAGTAAACTAAATCACAGTGAGGTTTTCACTGTGCTGATAACAATCCTATTTTGTGTGTGTGTGTGTGTGTGTGTGTGTGTGTGTGTGTATGTCTGTGTGTGTTATACTAATTTCAATGAAGAGATTAAAATTCACTTCTTTTCTCCAGCAGCCTAGTATGCAGGGAGTAAACACAATCTGAACGACTGCTGAAGACTGCTTATTTACCACTGCTTCACAGGAAGAGAACCCTGATCAGGCACAATTTTTCAGTGCCCTGACAAATATCCTGTAATAGACAGGAAACCCAGCTTACTGCCTTGTGGTTTTGATCAAGATGCTTTAGACTTACTTTAGATTCAGTTTCCTTGTCTACAGAACAGAGCTTGCAGTTTCTACTGTCAAATGTTCTGAGCACTAAGTAAGAAAACTGTGTGAACAACACGTCAAAGGCAATGCGTGGTAAGTTACAAGTGTCCGCTCGCCTGATTTCAGAATGGATTTATGTTTTAAATGGACATGGCGGTATGCACTAGCAATTCCAACACAGAGGCAGACCCATGATAAAACACTGGAGTGTGTGTGGAAGCTCTTTTCATCACAAAAAGTTAGGAAAACTTCCCAATACTTACAGAGGCAAGGGACTTGTATATGTACCAGCTTTGGGAGGAGTAAGAGCTGTGTGTGTGTGTGTGTGTGTTTATGCACCCACATATATGCTTATTCCTATGTGAGAACTCAAGACTGCCTGGATGAAACATTTCTGTAGTCAGCATTAAAGGAAATGTGTTTGAATTTTATTTACTATTTATTGCTCAAAAATCTTAATTATTCATTGAAAATAACAGTATATGTAACACATGTAAATTATTCCCATTTCCGAATGTTCACTATCACTGTTAGACATCGAATGTTCACTATCACTGTTAGACTTCTGCATTCACATTCTAATTTGAAACCCAATTGACTCCTTGAATTCTATTTAGCTTTTCTAGAGCACTCCCACATTTGAAAACTCCCATCATAAATTTATAGGTACTATTTATTTGACTGGCAAGGTTCAATCCAGTAGCACAATTCCAGCAATGTCTCTGGAAGCCTTTAAACATAAAGATTTCTAGGCTGGGGACTGGAAAAATGACTCATCAAGAAAGATATTTGTCATCAAGCCTGACAACCCAAGTTCAGTCCTCAGAACCTGACTGGCAGGAAGGGCACTGCCTTCTGCAAGTTGTCCCTGAGTCTTCACACGTGTGACAGTGCATATTTGTGCCTGTCAGAACACCCTCGCACGCCCTTCCTCAAGGTTGCGTCAGAATATTGAGAGGGAAGGTACAAAGCATTGACTAGAGCTCTGACTCTTAAAAAAGTCACCATTTCTCACTTTTGGTTCTTACGATTTCATTCAATCCTTGAGAAAAGCTGACCTGCATAACCTCCTTTTACTCATTTGTGTTTTTGACACTGGGGCTTACTATGCAGCCCCGACTGTCCTGGAACTCATTGTGGTCTTGACGCACACAGCTCTGCCTGCTTCTGCTGGGATTCAAGGTGTGTGCCACCACGCCTGGCTTGCATAACTTTCTTGTCTTCCAAAGAAGTGATTACAAAATAATACAAAATATTATACCTATAGGTAGCAAATTTAGAGAGAGAAATTGAGGTTAATAAGAACCCTTAAAAAAGAATAAATGTCTTACCCTGGAGGCTCTTGGACAGTCTTGTTTTCTACTTTTTGTTCACATTCTTTTATCATGGAACTTAAAATAACCTAATTAGAAAAGTCACTTACTTTAGTGAAATAAAATTAACATTATCAAATACGATAAACCACAGTCTAAACAAGTGTAAGAACCTGAAGAGGATGACGTGTTAGGGAGCCCATGAAGAGGCTGGGCCAAGGCTCTGACATGCAAGTAGGTTTATGTGCCGGTAGCGTGACAGTCAGGAGTAGGCACAGAATGCTGGGGAGAAAGAGAACCGAAGAGTTCGAAACAAGGGATAGGTGAGGAAAGGAGTGGACAGAATGGAAGTAAATATCCCACAGACATCYCCATATTAAAGTCTGCTCATAGCAAGTGAGGAGAGTGTGTTATCCCTACTTTAGAGAGTTGTAGCGGTTCAAAGATATTGAAGAACCCGATGACGTATTACATTAGTAAACACGCTCACAAGATCATGCCAAGCTAGACTGAAACAGTGTTAAGCATGGCTGCCATGGTCTAGCCTCACCCAGGGAGGAGAGTACACAGAGAGATGCTAAACTGCATAAACCTGGTGCTGCTAGTCACAGGCACTTACCTCATGTTCTGGAGACAGATGTTCCATGTCAGTCCGTAAACATCTGAGGCCCGGTAAAAAGTGATTTACCATTAAATCCTCTGAAATGACTGTGGAAAGACAGTTAAGAAAAAAAAAGGGGGGGGGGGGACAAAACCCAAAAACCAAAACAAACCACCCAACCACCCACCCAACCAGAAACCTCAGCCAACAGAGATCATATAGAAACATGCTTTTTCGAGAGTGCTCAGGCCCAGCACACACGCACGTGTCAGACTYCCTTCAGACAGTGCCTTTGTGGGGAAAGTTGATACTAATAGTCATCTACATGTACTCTCACACTTCTATTTATTTTGGTGATATCTGTTACTCTAACATTCTATAACTTAATTAAATACTATATAAATAAAATAATGATGATGAACATTTAATTATGTAATCTAATGTTAAATTAAGTAAACTCTAAATATGAAAGATAAAATCTCCAGTAGGGGAGGAAAAAGGCTCAGCTGATGAAGTGCTTCTGCACAAGCATGGAGACATGAGCTTGGATTCAAAATGTGGCCTAATGGTGTGCCTGCCATCCTGGCCCCAGAGAGGAGGCAGGAGGACACATGCGAGAGGCTGTTCTTGAGGAGCACATACACTAGCACACACAGAAATATTTTCATGACAGCAAAGTTGAAAGCTATGTAAAAACTGATGAAGGCAAGTATCTTATAACATCACTATTTATTTGTTATATGTAAGACAACTGCAAAAGACCTGAAGTATGTAAAACTATAGAAAGGTCATTATTTATTAACAGGTTGCTCTCAGACTCTCTTTAAGATCCACTATGCATTATGGATGTGGTTTAACTGAGGAGATGCCCACCTACAACCAGCAGGTCCTCATATCAGTGACAACACATTCGTATAGTTTAGGTTGAAGTGACTCRTCTATGGGATACTGGTTGCCCCTAGTTTTGTTCGTTTCTGAAAATAGTATTTTGTGTATGGGTATTTCTTTTTTGTCTAYATGTATCTGTGTGTACCACTTGTGTGTCTGGTATCTGCAGAAGCCAGAAAGGGACATCAGATCCCCTGGAACTTGAGTCACAAATGGTTGTAAGCCACTATGTGGGTGCTGGGACTTGAACACTGAAGGTCTGTAAGAGCAGCCGGTGGTCTAAACTACRCTCTCTCTCCAGTCACATGAGATTTTGTTTTGTTTTGACACCTGCTAAGGTGACTTTCTATTGGTTCAGAATGAATCAGARTACATTCAATTTACTTTAGGTCCCGGCCAGCTTTGATTAGCTCCATATTYAAAAGAATCAGAAGCAGTCAAATTTATCAAGAAAATAATTCKCCTTATTAATTTACATCAATTCAGGCATATTTTTATTCTAGCTCTTGTGTAAAATTACACCATGTTCAAGTGAAGAAAGAAGAAAGTGAGTTCCTTTATGAAACTGGCTGAATTTTTTAAAATTACAATGAACTTCATTAAGAAAAAAAGGGATGTAATATATTACTACTTCCTTGAAAATGTTACAATGCTCATAAACAAAGCTCCTATAATGAATGCGTAACTTATAAATTCAATAGTTATTAAAAATATAGATGGGGCCAGAGAGATGGCTCAGTATTAAAAGCGCCTGTCTGCTACCCTGACCCCGAGCGCTATGACGGTGGGAGAGCCAACTCTGGAGAGTGGTCTGCTGACCTGCGCATGTGCTGTGCTGTGTCACTGTGCACACACCTACATTTGCATGCACAATTTAAGTATACACATGATACAGAGGACTGCAGCTTGGTTACTATAGAGACTTTTTCTAGATACTGGGAAAGTACCTCCAGGATGTAAGCGGGTGACCTTTGGATTAGTAGAAAATGAAATACTGAACCGGGCCTGGAGGCTCAAGACATACAGAAAATAGGGAAGTTATTCTTTCAACTCACTTGTTGGGCCTATCTTTTCCTTATAAAATCAAAGTTTCAAGGACTGGAAATGTGCATCCGCTCAGTCTTGTCTGATATTAAACTGACTCTATCTCAGTGGTAAATGATTAAACACCTCTGACTGCCAAGAAGACATTTAGAGATTCCTAAGACATGCTCCTGCATTTTGGATAGCTCTGTAATAATGTTTCTTTATAAACAAAATCTGTCTCTGTCCCTATATACACAGTGTATGACCTTCCTTCTCCATAACTCCTTTAAAACACTTGCCACCCAACATTAACCCCTGGCCTCCGCACGTACCAACTCACATTCATTCATCTCTGCTTGGCACACACGCCTTGTCAAATTTTCTCATCACCCCTAAGCCATCTACTCTCCAGCTTAAAGACTTAAGGTCCTTCAAGCATGCCATGACATTTTGGTTTGTTATTAGGCGTAATGTTACCTGTGACTTTCCTATGTCAGTCAGTTCTGCAAGGGAGCTGTTCAGTGAGCTGTGGAACCGCCCGGGCAATGAGGCTTTAGTAGTGACTGTACTCTTGACACGAGTAAGGTTGGAGTACACAACGAACCCAGTGCTTGACTGGATGGGGGCTACTCTAAAGTGGTTCTTCTTCCCCTTCTTGTCCTGGCAAGGGGCTTTTGATTTATTTATCCCAGTAATAGCTTACACATACTGAAATACCTGATGCTTTCTCTGTATAAATTTGCATGTTCTTCAGAAACTGTTGCTCTTCTTATTTAAAGATCCTGTCTTGCACAGCTAGAGTTGTCCTGGTGCTTTTCTTATTTAAAGATCCTGTCTTGCACAGCTAGAGTTGTCCTGGTGCTTTCCCTTTCCTTGAGGCACATTTTACAAAGTCTCTATCAGCTAATTAGATCACACGAGTCTTTGCTTAACTTCTAATGGACCCTTTCAGCTGAGCTAATTCTCACACCGTCATATCTCTCTCACCAGGGTTCTGTCACTTCTTCATAAAAAATTCCTCCTTGCCAACTCACAACAGGAGTTCCTCATCGGTTTCCTCTATCTTCTCTAAGCTGAAAATCCAGCAAAATGAATCAGGAGTGACAATGACTTCTGCTTTTAGTGGGACAAAACTTATAAAGGACATGGACTTTAGTTATCAAACTAAAGTATTAGACTCCTGCTCACTGTATGATCTACATTGACAGGAAGCATGCTGATGGAGTCCATCTCTTTAGAGACCGTTTCAGTCCTCACAGTAAGTGGATAACTCGGCAGTGGGCCCTGCTTCCTGAGTTTTAAGAGTCCCACAGACTGAACAAAAGCAATCCTCCATGGTTATACTTGAGTTAAAAAACAATCCAGCCCTAATGAGTGTCTGGCACTCTAGGACATCTTCACGTTATTTCAAATGACCTGTTCCCTCTGCTGAGGACTGTGACCTGGCACACAACGCAGAACCACAGCATTCGAAAACTCTTCCTGGCACCTGCTGTTCTCTATGAATCACTAGGAAGTTTAACCTTTTTCTTTTCTTTTTTTCTGTGATGTAATTCTCTAATTACTTGCCTAGAATGTGCTCCCGAGGTTCTCTTGAGAATTGGGCTTCCCACCCTTCCCATCCCTCACTTCCTGTTCTTGAACTCCTCGTCTTTTACTGAGAGCCAGAGGCTGGAGTTCACTCGGCCCATCTTCACTTCCTTCCTGTTTTACTTTATTAAACACAGTGGAGAGAGGCCGCTCAACAGGACAGTTAAAGCTCTGTGTTCCAGCTCAGTTTTGCTTCTAACTATGGAAAGCAGAAGTTGTCACTAGTTGGTTTAATCATTTATCATCTAGTGGATGAGACGGACCACTCTTTGTCTCCCAGTTTGGTTACTAGAGATGACTACCAAGTTGGCCCTGAACTTCTCCAGAGAGTAACATTTCTCTAAGAGAAATTCATAGTATTTCACTGGTTAAGTTAAACATTCATTGAAAAGTCCAATACCAGAACATGAAAGCCTAGATTCATTCTGCCCTGCATTTATTGTTCATTGTATAGAAAAGCTCAGGGAAGGAAACTCAGCAGGGCTTCATAATTTTTATAAAATATAAACAGAAGATTAAAAACTACTTTTAAAAATTATGAGATGGGTAGATAGAGTAAAACAGATGAAAGTTGAACTAGAAATTCCAAAAAGTCCACTCAATTTTTGGTTTGTTTTTTTGTGGCGTTACACTGGTTTATAGTGGGTTATAATAGCAAATAGCAAATACAGTTCAGCTCAGAAAGGATACAACAACAGGACAGTGCGCTGTAGGCTTCAAAAAGATGGGTCGCAATGTCCAGTCTTTTCGAATCCACAATTTGTAAGTTGTTCACCAAGGCTAATTTATGTAAATGTGGTATTACAACTGAAAAGGGGGGGGGGGGAGAAATTGTTAAATGTTATCACAATCACATATACACAGCTCTCATACTTTACAATGTATAATTATGCTTTTTCTTATAAGGCAAGAATGTATGCTTTTCTAAGAAAGTGATTTGTTATTTCAGACGTCATAACACTATAGCTACTGTCCAGTTAGTTCTGAGGACAGGTGATCTCACCACACCTCTCAATCTCCCATCTGGAAAAACTGACAAACAAATGAGCCAAGACACACAGTAGTGATAATCTTTTCATATGGAAACCTCTGTCTAGGAACACAGCATAACACATAACCTGGGTGGGAATAATTCTAAAACTCATTTTCAAGGGGCAAGAAAAAATAAGATACAATACCTAAGAAGTCTTTTATTCAAGTCTGATTAGGCAAAGATTTAAAATAGCAAATAAAACAAACAAACAAACAAACAAACAAACATAGAATTTAACTTTAGATTTTAGGAGACTTTCAAATAAGATCTTGAGGTATATACGACAGCCAATGCAAAGAAATAGATTTGTTTGTTTGTTTGTTTGTTTGCACTTGGACCTGAAGTAAACCTAGAAGAGAATCTGAACTGGGGATTGAAACCTGCACTGTAATCCCAGTGCTTGGGAGGTTGAGGCAAGAGACTGTCATTAGTTCAGGGACAGGTAGAATAAATAT
The DNA here is from genome assembly GCA_002335545.1 of Apodemus speciosus. NCBI lineage: Eukaryota > Metazoa > Chordata > Mammalia > Rodentia > Muridae > Apodemus > Apodemus speciosus. The sequence continues at coordinate 26,074 of BDUI01006570.1, forward strand.
GGGAACAAAAGGAAGCCAACTCAAACCAAAGCAGATTTATGAGCCTTTCAAAAGTCTCCAAAGTATGATGGGTGCACTCCTAGTAGCCCGTACAAATAGCTGAAAATTGTAGGTAAAACTGATGTTTAAGATAGAAGCAAGGGACTGTAGCAATGGTCCTGTGGTCAAGAGCACTTGGTACTTATTGGGCAAAGGACTGGGGTTTGGTTCCTGCACCCACATGGTAGATCACAATTATCTTTGATTCCAGTTCCATTTCTAGGGGATCTGATATTCTTTTCTGGCCTCCTCAGGTACCAGGCTCCCATGTAGAAATATACGCAGGCAACACACACACACACACACACACACACACACACACACACACACACACACACACACACACCCCAAAACAAAATTTCAAATAGAGGCAAGACCTAAATGGAAAATTGGGAAATAATATGGACTAATGAAAGAACTAATGTTAAGGAACAGAGTGAGAAATAATATAATTATTCCAACTTTTCTACTCTTTCTCTAAACAATATAGTATTCTTTGATTTCACTGTAAATCCTACTTACAGATTTGACAGTAAATTCCTCAAGGTAAAAGCCCCTTGAACAGAAAGTAGTCCAAAGCAAGGGGGAAGGGTAAAAATCAGATTTCTTTTTTTCCTAAAAATGTTTTAAAGAGATATCAGAGACAAAGTTAACTAGATCTATTCAACTAAAGTTTTTCTTAAATTTACCTTTAACTGTTCTTTTGGGACTAATGGAAGAAGCAATTTTTTTTTTGTTGTTTCCTATTTTTTTTTTTTACAGTGCTTAAAAATTCTAAAAGACGACACTGAAATACGGATAGTGTTTGCTGTGAGAAATAACTCTCTGCTTAGAATTACAAAGGACAAGGCCTGTGTGGATATGAAATAACCACTCCGTCATGCTCATGGCCACCCAGATGGTTTCTTCTTCCACACTGCCCTTGTGGGTGTTTGTAGACAGGTTACAAAAACCTCTAGTGGCAACTAAATTCAACGCATGGCATAAGCCACAGTCCCATTATTACTTAGCATATTCCTTAATCTAGGAGGTAGGAGTTACTCTCTCCCTCAAAGGAACTACTGTCTGAATGTCAACCCACCTTCAGAGCTCTGACTGGGACCTCTGTAAACGTGGTGCTGTTAACACTGGGAATGTCCATGCTCATAACTAGAAGAGCAATCTTTTTTCTGTTGGTTGGCTAACCAATTATAGTACATTCACCTAATGAGCAGAAACTCTCATTGTGTTAGTAAGTGCCCATGCCCTCACAAACCTTTTGGACACTGAAGTCCAAATAATATATTTTGTCTATCATTCTGGCTATATAATAAACAGTCTATTAGAGATTGCACTGTTACAGGAGAAACCGCTGACGTAAGTGGTCAATCCTATGGTCCTCTAGAAAGGATGGAAAATTCCTGAAACTAATAGGACCATTAAGTTTCACTGTGAAAACAAACATGCTTTTGGAGTATATAACAAACATGTTTTTGGATACCAAATATGCTTGGGTGGGTTTGATGCCACCCAAGAAACTGTTACAAAGGAAGTGGGCCACTATAAAGGAGACCAAGTAGAAACAAGTGAAAATGAGTTAGCATATCATKATGTAGATCTAAACACTGAAAATTAAAATAAAGTAGTGTATCAGGATGGCCAGGAGGGATAAGTAAGAATGTGTCTAGTGACCAGAAGCACTAAAACATACATAAAATTTTGATTAAGAAGGTCTCTTAAGCAACTGCAGCTGGAGAGCTCTTCAGGGTTTTATAGCTGGTGTTTAGGAACACAACAGRGACCCATTCCAGGACAGCGTTTAGACCACGGGAAACAAAGAGCAGCAAGGCTCTGACACTCAGGTAAGCTCCTGGCTGTGATGGAACAATAAAGAACAGGTAGAAAGATCACTTACACTCATCTCGGAAGCGGGGTTCTGCATTAGGCCCGACTCTGCCAAATGTTCTGATGACCTCTGTATGCAAAGAATGCTGGTCTTGGTACTGAGGGTCTTCCAAGAAAGAAGCCAACTGCATCTTCACTCTTTCTAGCAACTTGAAATCAGAAACAGAATATTAGAAATGGAGTATGCTGTGAGGGTGAACAATAAGCAGATTAAAAATGGCCTATGGTAGTGGATTCACACTGCRAAACCATTATAGTGAAGTTTTCTTATTWAGAAAAGATCTCACTTTCTGTTTGTGTAGTAATTCTTAATTTAGGTTAACAAGCAAATACACTTGACAAAAAATTAAAAACAAATGGAAAAAACAAAGCCAACTATGCAAGGAAAAGTTGATTAAGTTTTTGCTTTTGTATCTAAGTTATAGTCTCAAATCACATTGTAGGTACCAGCTATCCACCCCTGAAAGCAGTGAGTCATGGCTGACTTACATCTTACTCACATTTCCCTAAAAGACATCGTATTTTTAGGATTTAAGGCCATGTTGAAATTCTGGCAAGACTGCAAGCATTGCAGAAAGATGTGCTCTTTTTTCTGTTGCTTTGTCAGTGAAATATGTAGAGAGCAAAAAAGGGAGAAAATATTCTTTCTATAACTAAAAATTTAGTTTTTATTGTAAGAATCTTTACAAAAATGAAATTTCATTGAATTTCTTATTTTGRTGAGTAATATGTCCTCAAATCACTTATTTTATAGTCCATAAGATTTTTTACATTTGTATTAAATATATGCCCAGTATGACAAAAAGCAAAACACCTCTGAAACTCACCTTGACAAGTGTTTAMGAATTTTTATTTTATGTGTTTGAGTGTTTGGCATGTATGCATGTATATAGTATCCTGTGTGAGGCCAGAAGAAGGCATCTTCCTTATCTCCCTGAAAGTGGAGGTATGGATGGTTGTGAGCCTTCGTGTGGGTGCTGGGACCCASACCCAGGTCCTGTGCTAGAGCGGCAAAAGCTCTTAGGCACTGAAGCGCTCTCTAGTACCTTGAGAAGAGTGTCATACATAATGTTGCAGTTAGGCATAGAACATAAAAACCTTGAAATGAAACCAGAGTTTCAGAATCAGCATAACTGTCATGGAGAAAATCTTGCTAAACACTGAAGCATGGAAGTCAGGGTTTACAGTGGCACAAGCCGCAAGATCTATGTAACATATCAGAGGATTTCATAAGCTAGCATCTCTGACAGTTACTAGGATACAGGTCCCTCCTCTACTTCATCTATAAAAGGGAGATAGTGTTGTTTTCCTAATGTTTTATAACAATAAAATATGTATGCTGGGCAGGATGGTGCACATCACTAATCCCAGCACTTGGAAGGCAGAAGTAGGCAGATTTCTGTGGATTTAAGGCCAGTCTGGCCTACAAGGGGAGTACCAGACCAGTCATGGCTATTTAGTGAGACTTTATTTAAAAAAGGAGAAGAGAAAAAAAAATGTATGCAGGATGGCTTATATCCAGCTAGACTAAAGTTAATTTTTTTTTTTTTTTTTTTTTTTTTTGTACAATTATGTCTGCTACCTTGTAGTCTCAGAAACCCAAATCCCATGTTATTAATAATTTTCATGGTTTGTTGACATGGTTTTATGGCTGCAAACT
>BDUI01006570.1:40607-62848 GCA_002335545.1 Apodemus speciosus
TTATGAAGAAGAGAACAAACCTGTTAGATCAGAGGTAAAACTAATGTGAATGGAATGCATCAGGGAAGGAATCTGATATTCTCCCAGGAAATAAACACATAAGTGAAGGTCGACCAGCCCGAGAGGATACAAGGCAAGGACAGACAGCTCTGGACACCCAGAAGGTCCAGAAGGAAGGCTGGCTACRTCGAATCAAAGGGAGACACAGAATGTCATCTTTTCTTTTCTTTTTTTTAAACCACTGTGCTGTTTAGTTTTTTTGTTTGTTTTTTGGTCAACTTGACAAAAGGTACAGTCAGCAGGGAAGAGGGAAATTCAAATGATGAAACTACCTCATTAGAATTGCCTCTGGGCAAGTGGGTGAGCATTTCTTGATGAAGGATTCCTGAGAAGGGTMCAGCCCAGGTGGGCAGTGCTGTCCCTGACAAGCCTGTGAACAGGACTCCTCCATGGTCTTTGCTTTATTCTGCCTTGGTTTTCCCCAAAGACGGACCATGACTGGGACATGTAAGTCAAGCAAACTCTTCCCTCCCAAAGTTGTGGCCTAACAGAAACCAAGTTACCACTAGTCAAACAGAGGAAATATAACTTTCAGAAACAAATTGGAAGTCTTAAAGATTACAGTGAAGTAAGGGCTAAAAATAGACTTCCAAATGAGCATGGAGTCTTTTGAGTTTTTAAAATAACTGTAATTACTTCCTATTTTAAAAATATCAGATCAAATAGTATTGCTTTATATATATGTATGAGAAACTGTGTGTGGGGAGGGTGGGGTTAGTACATGGCRGGCAGTACTCTAGTGGTGAGCTACATCCCCAGTCCTCAACATAGTCTTTGTTTCCTAATATAACTATAGGTTGTGGTTTATCCGGACACAAATAGTACTTAGCGAAAAGAACCATTAACTACTGGTGTTATGTTTTCTGAAATGAGCAGCCTGGGCAATCTCTGATTACTACCTCAATTTATTAAGTGTTCTGTGATGGAAATGCTCTTATCATTTTGGATGTTAAAATATATTTAGATTTGAGTCACTCCAGGGATAGATAGGTCCTTATTCATAATAGCATTAAGTATGTTTAAAGTAACTTAGTTTCTGTTACTTTCTTCTGTTGTGATAAAGGCCATGCCAAAAACAACTTTGAGAGGGAAGGGTTTATTTAACTTACATGTCCCAGTCCTACTATATACCACATTTTGTATCTGGTAACTTATCATGCTTTAAGAAATGGTCAAAATCAAACTTCTATCAAAACTGTGAAGTTGAAAAGAGAAAAAAAATTTCATTTTTTTTTCAGATTTGATACTATGCTGACATAATTTCCAAATCAAATGGAGAAGAGAACAGTATTATACAGTTTACAGTGCTATTTGGACTTCAGGAATACCTCAGTCAATGCTATGTGACTGAAAATACCCTACCTAGAAATTTATTGAATATCTCATCACAGAAATTCATTTAGAAAAGCTTTAAGGAATACTGTGCTACTTTTAAGTGAACCAGAACTTAGATGGCTGGTATTTATGGTACAGTAGTGAGTTTTAACTCCATGACACAACCTGAATATGCTTTGAAGAAAAGGTGTAATAAACACCAAGTGATGCTTGTAGAAGTCAAGGGACAAAGAAGCTAGKTATCTGTGGGTGAAAACCCAGCAAGTAGTAAGAGAAAACCTGCTTTTTCCTTCTTATGCTCCACTGGCTAATGTTCCTTGACATGGATCATATTTACTTAAAGTAACAGCAAATACAGAGTGGCAGTGTGTTGCCGCAGCAGTAAGCAATGAACCACGACTCCTAACATCAACACTAGTTTAGTTCCCTATTCCTGAATCAGGGCTGGGTTTGTGACTTATTTACACTAAGCTGTGCCAATTCTGAGACTAACAATCTAGCACATTCTACTTTTATTCCACTCATGTTTTTGAATCAATGGAAGACAGAGGTCTTGTCACATGGGTGGTGAAGCTCAGTCACCCTTGCCTAAGCCCCACCAACAGAACCGCTTATGCAGCATGAATGATCATAGCAAGAAAGTCAGATAAGCCCCGTGCTGAATTGCAGAATCATAAACTGATACAATGGTTTAAAACTGCTATAAAATACTAGGTCTTGGGGTAGTTTAATATAGAGAGGTAATTAAGAAAAATAAAGCATTACTAAAGGGTACCTTGGTAAAGCAAGTTTCTACTGTATTTTCTAATTTGGTTTACCTAATACATTTATTTATTTATTTATTTATTATTTATGGAAAACATCATGAAACAAAGAAATTATGCTAAGTAAATGTAATGTTACATTTATATGTTAAATTGATACTTAATTTGGAGACTTACTCAAATATGCTCATTACAAAACATTTCCTGAAAAAATGAGTCACTTTTGTTTTTGTTTTTTTCTGGGTATCATTTTCACTTAAGCTAGATAGAGGTTTTGGGTTGACCTCAGCAAGCAAACATCAGGTATTGTTTAATGAGCAATCACCTTTACTGGAGAGGAAGATTCTTCTCTTACCTGAATGTAACACGTGAGGACTCCTGTTGCATAAATGGGGACAGTAGCTTTAGTGAGGACCCCATTTCCTGCTGAGGAATCTAAAATTATTAAAATATTTTTAAAAGTTCTAGTATACTTTAAGTGTAAAGAAAAAAGTGAAAATCACAATTGTATTTAAAAGCCCAATTATTTACAAGATTCTTTTGGGAAGTATTTTGGTGAAGACACATTTTGGNATTTATTTATTTATTTATTTATTATTTATGGAAAACATCATGAAACAAAGAAATTATGCTAAGTAAATGTAATGTTACATTTATATGTTAAATTGATACTTAATTTGGAGACTTACTCAAATATGCTCATTACAAAACATTTCCTGAAAAAATGAGTCACTTTTGTTTTTGTTTTTTTCTGGGTATCATTTTCACTTAAGCTAGATAGAGGTTTTGGGTTGACCTCAGCAAGCAAACATCAGGTATTGTTTAATGAGCAATCACCTTTACTGGAGAGGAAGATTCTTCTCTTACCTGAATGTAACACGTGAGGACTCCTGTTGCATAAATGGGGACAGTAGCTTTAGTGAGGACCCCATTTCCTGCTGAGGAATCTAAAATTATTAAAATATTTTTAAAAGTTCTAGTATACTTTAAGTGTAAAGAAAAAAGTGAAAATCACAATTGTATTTAAAAGCCCAATTATTTACAAGATTCTTTTGGGAAGTATTTTGGTGAAGACACATTTTGGKGTGTTAACCATAACTTAGTATTTCTGAAGTGGCATTGGCACACACRCTTCTAGTAGATGAAAAAGAAATTTAATAGCCAAACTGGGATCTTAGACTTGTGTTTCTAGAATAAAAAGCCAAAAACTTTCTTTGAGAGTCTCTCAAGCACCCACATAGCCAGGTCTTAGTAAACCTGCATGCTTTTAGGTTGTAGCATCTTGTAAAACATAAAGGCACTTAACTAAAAGTAGCACCCAGATATACAATTTGTAGCCTGCTTTAGCTTGGGGATTCTAGTTTCCAGGGGCCCCTACTGTGTATGTACTGTAGGGTTTTGGCCAGACAGCACCCTGATAATGTTCATGGAGGAGGAATTAGACTACACAAATGAAAAAGAAAGAAAAGCAAGAGATTTCAACCATGACTGTGTGACATATGACCCATTCTCTAAGAGTCATTGTCTACAAATACCAAGATAAAGTGAGACTTACAAAGAAAACTTCCAGACATGACAATGAGGTAAATTATTTAGTTCATTTACTGGTTATTACATACTTTTGTTTTAACTGGTAGTTTCTATATTCTTAATTTTTTTTGATGCTGTTGTTACTGTACCTCTATTTTTATGGTTAATTTATTTTCAGAGCCACTCATAAAGAAATTGAGTTGAAAAGATATATTTAACAATTGGATGTGATTTCAATAACAACAAAACAGGTTTCACATTAGCTAGCATTTAAAGTTTATTTTGCTGGTAAAGGTAACCTTTTCATGGGAGGATATTGGTGTCACCTGATCATGACAGTGCTAGCAGAGAATTAAATCTGAGGCTGGAGTAGGTGGTATTTAGCAATACTGACTTTAAAAATGGGATTAATGGTCATTTTCTTTCTGAACAATTAACTATTCACAGCTAACTTGATTTTAAAAGCTGTCAATTCTCAATTTTTTTCTTCACTAATTCATCATCAGAATTAGTAACCAACTCAAGCATCAACAATTAGGCATTTCAAATATCAACTCTTTAAAAAAAACTACTAAAAGTAACTGTACTGTCTGGTTGGTTTTGTGTTAACTTGACACAAGCTAGAGTCATTAGCGACAAAGGAGCCTCAGTTGAGGAAACATCTCCWAGAGATCCAGCTGGAAGGCATTTTCTCAATGTCAACGGGAGATGGCCCAGCCCATGGTGGGCGGTGCCTTCCCTGGGCTGGTGGTCCTGGGTCCTATTAAAAAAAATCAGGCTGAGCAAGCTAGTAAGCAGCATCCTTCCATGGCCTCTTCTCAGCTTCAGCCTCTAGGATCCTGTCCTGTCTGAATTCTTGCCCTGGCTTCCTTTAATGATGAACAGCACTACAGAAGTGTAAGCCAAGTAATCCCTTTCTCCCCAACTTGGTCATGGTGATTGGTTTCAGCAACAGAAACCCCAACTAAGACAGTGAATTTTGGGAAGTACGTCTTAAGCTCTGCTTCCTTTGAAACAAACAAAATAATAAAAAACCTGTACCAAATGTCATTGACATTTTATTCATTCTTCAACTACTTCTAAGGACACCAGAAATGTAATTTTATGGACCATCAAATCACATTATTAAGGTAAGATTCTAGACAAAGAATTGTCTATGTGTTCAAGATTGATCAGACAGAAGTTGCTATACATTCCATTTAATATTTTTATAATTTATTCTTAGAACTAAAAACATACACAGAGCTGCAAGAGGTATGCATGACCACGTTCTTAGGCCAGTGCTGCTGGCCTAGAGCGATGCTGCACTGTGTAAGATATATGGGTGGAAATGATCAATGCAAGGCTTGATCAYACAGACCTATAGTTTCTTGAAATTTTCAGTTTCATTAAAGGAAAAAAAAAAAACCTTCCATAACCTTCATTGCCTTCTACTGTTATTTTATGTCATTTCCACATTTACTTATTTACTGTAAGGATTTATTTTTTTATTACACGTAAGTACTCTGTAGCTGTCTTCAGACACACCAGAAAGAGGGCATCTGATCTTATTACAGATGGCTGTGAGCCACCATGTGGTTGCTNAACTATGAAGACAGAATTGAAGAAGAAATTGGATGCAAGTATCCTCAAATTTTAACACATGAAACTGTAAACATCATAGGCCACAGTGACAAATCACACCCTGGTAATGACTGAGACACATTTGAGTATCCATTACCTCAGGTTTTTATCAAGTGCTAAGCAGACGATTGCTTCCAAAATCTGTTCTATATCGCAAAAACCTCCATCACTACTCAAAGGATTGGGTTCTTTCCTATGCCTATGGTAAAAGCCTTTGATAGATTTACTGTGGCAGATCTCATAATAAAATCTCAATACACACTAGGCTGAGGCTAAATAAACTACTAAAATTTAACTTCTTAACAGATAAAGAGAGGAATCGTGTTATCGTTTACTTTGCTAAAGCATTATCATATTATGATTCTGTCTCTTGAATATAAGAAAAGATGCAATATAAATAAGTTATTTACCTTAGTGTTTGTAAAAATTTTGCCAAATGTCCGGCAAAGACGCCAGAAAAATCTGGAGAATTCATGGACACAGGCAGTTGAGGTTACATTAATTTTGCCCACTATTTCTATAAGCTGTGGCAACCTGAATATGAAAAGAGAGAAAAAGAGGAGGGCACATGTAAATGATTGTCTCCATGATACTGCCTGCAGCAGTGCAGATGCAGAAACCTTCCCTATGTTCTCTGTAAGCAAAGGATGGCTTTCACACCTTTTGAAATGGCATGAAGAGTGGACTCATCTACATCAACTCTTCAAATATCAGTCTTAACTGCTTGCTAGAAAACAGCTTTCTGTATGTAAGGTTAATGGGACTCMAAATTGTGGATTTGATACATCACATAACCTTTGTTTACACAACATTCATTCTAGACTCAAAACTAATAAATTAGAATATTGTGTAAAGTCCATTACTTCTACTTCAACTCAAGGCAGCCGACCAGTCCTGACATAATAAAGACACAGCCTCTTCACAGAACGGTACATACTCGGGGAGTAAATACTGCCTTTCAAGCTTTGCTACTGAAGATACCAATTTATGTTTCTTAAACAAGTAAATCTATTTTATAAACTTTCTGTTTCATCTAAATATGAGCTATTTTCTATTGAGCTCACTTAATACAAAATGGACACAGAGGTGGTAACTTACAATTGATTGACAACCCAGAGTAAACTCTCCCAGCCTGTTGTGCCCTCATGTTCCAGTTGGTAATCATAAAGTTGTAGCAGCACTGCCAACTGCTCACGACTTCCAATAATAGTAGACACATCTTGCAGAGGTGACATCGGCCGAGGGAACCTAGTCACTGTAACAGAAGCAAAATAAAAATCACACAGAAAAAGTAGTCTGACCACTTAGCTGTTCTGTCCAAAGCAAAATAAGGCCTTCAGTTTAATACTTATAACATGTTATAAACTTTAATTCTCAAACATTAAAGAGAATTTGAAAACCCCACACTTATAAATAAATGCTTTGATGAAAGTTCATTAGCGAAAATTATGTTTATGTACGTGAAATTAAAATTGATTCAAAGATTCCAATAAGTTTAAAAGAGAAAACGTATAATTCTATCATACTGCTTATTCTAATGAAATAATCTATAAAAGATATCTTTTAGGGACTAAAATTAAAAGCAGGGAAAATAAGTTTCACAGGAGAAAACAATGATGTAAAATATTAAAACCTCAGCTGAACAAACTTCTTTAGTAATTAATTTTCAATATTAAATGTTTTATTTAAAATATTTCAGTCTATTTGAGTTAATGTAAAGTATTAAAGCCAGTGACAATAAGCTAAAGCACAATCTATAGTTACTGTAACCAAGGTCTTAAACTGTAAACTTAAAAAATCTGAAGGAAAACTGAAAGAACCCTCTTTTAAATCATATAACTAAAATATGAATACATACATGTAAATATTAGTGTATTTTAAAAGCTTAAGCATATTAATGAAGCCTGTAATTCTATGGATCATAATCAGATTTCTTTTTTAAATTATACTTTAATTTTGCCTATATGTGTATTTGGAGGGTGGTACACATGTGCTACAATATGGATAGTAGTCAGAGCACAGTTTATAAAAGCAGGTTTTCTCTTTCTAGCACATGGCTATTAGAGATTAAAACTCAGGTCATTAAGTTTGGTGGCAAGACCCTTTACCCACTGAGCCATCTAGACAGTCCAGGATTTCATGGTTATGGAATATTTATATGACTATTAAAATAATAATGTATGATAGTAAGTTCATTGACTGTAGGATATAATGTTCTAGCGAATAGCAAACGAATGCCAAAAGCCACATAAAGGTACAGTATTTGCTCAAACAATATTAGGTTTCACAAAATTAGTACCTGATTTTAAAAATGCTCCAAGCTAGAGTGTACCACCATCGTTCCTGGGATCAGAACCAGGGACCTTCCCTTTGGCCCTTCTCCTTCCTTTTTGCCTTCAGCTTCCCTGACACCAGCAGAACCTTGGACTCTTGGGGCCAGCTCTGCCTGGCCAGTGGGCCAGCCTGGCACCAGGGGCTCCTGAAGTTTTGTTTTCTTTTGGCTTTTCCCATCTTAGTCCCCGAGTCTCTGACTCTTCATAGCCATCTATAGGTTGAARTTTGGGTTTTATTTTATTTATTTATTTTTAATAATCACCTCATGATGATGATAGAATTAAAAGTGAACTGCATAGACCCAGGGTCATTGCTGCACACCGTGCAGTCTGACAGGCTCTAATCCCAGAGGCTGCTCGGAGTGGCAGCAGCAGAGATGGCAGGTGCCACCCTGGCTCTCGCCGTATCTTGCTGCTCACTGCAGCCCCTGGCTTCCACACTCAGAATGAATCGCAGCTCAGATTCATTCTGTCTGACATCCAGAGGCCCCAGCGGGCTGCTGGGTCCACCATGCTGGAGCCACAGCTAGCTGCTGGGTTACTTTTCATGGTTTATTTTATTAAACAATTCTATGCCTTTTCTCTTCACCCAGGTAAGGCCCAGCCAGAACCCTTATGTCTAGAGTCAGTAGGGCTTACTCCCTCTCAATCCATAGGGATGTCTGAAAGGGCCAAGTCTTCTTTTGTTCTGTTTTGTTTCTTCTTCCCCCACGCTTTTAACCACTGGTTCCACTGTGAAAGGCAGAAGCAGCTGTGTGTCTAGCACTCACGGGGGCGGGGGCAGCCTTCTGCTCATAGGATTGTTGCTGTTGTTTCCCCATCCAGACCTGGTTTCCCTTGACACAATACAGTTAGGGACTTTAATTTAAACCTGTGTTCTGTGGACCACCACTCTCTGCAGACATGCCCTGCTTCCTCCTAATAAAGGCTCACTTAATTAAAAAAAATCTTCCAAGTTAAAAATAAGACTTTCAAACTGTCGTGCTACAATAGGCACTCAACAATATATTAAAGTAGAGCATGGTCATGGATGCTGCGTGAGCTCTCCTATGTGTACTCACAACACACAAAGATTTGTTCTCACAATACGCGTGGGTACCATCACCACCTGGGTTTCTGCCTGAATTCTTACCAGCCTTGCTCAGCAGGAGATCTGGATAATGAGGGGTACCTCATTGTATTGTTCAAATCTCTACATCACATTAAAGCATATCTGATACAGTTTCAACCAGAGATCTATCACCTTGGGCACAAGCTGATATACTATGATGGAATGAATGCTTGTATTTCAAAATTATTGGCACAGATAGGAAAGGAATGCAATAATTAAGAATTCAAGTAGATGGATTGAGATGGACTATAAAAAGAGTGAGACTAAAAGCATTCTAAAATCTGAGTCCAAAAGAAACAAAATGATGACAGGAAATTAGGTGGCTAACTTAGCTATAGAGAAGAAATAGGAAAGCCTCGGTGGGTGGGCATTGNAAAAAAAAAAAACCTTCCATAACCTTCATTGCCTTCTACTGTTATTTTATGTCATTTCCACATTTACTTATTTACTGTAAGGATTTATTTTTTTATTACACGTAAGTACTCTGTAGCTGTCTTCAGACACACCAGAAAGAGGGCATCTGATCTTATTACAGATGGCTGTGAGCCACCATGTGGTTGCTYGGATCTGACCTCCAGAAGAGCAGTCAGTGTTCTTAACTGCTGAGCCATCTCTCCGGCCCTCCACTCTTACTTATCAATGCTGCTTCTTTTCTTAAGATGAAGTATTTTGAGCACACCATGGCATACTTGACGGATTAAGCACCTAGTTTGAGAAACGTGGCCTTAGGCTAGCTTGGTCACAAAGTAGTTATTTATTTAAAATTAAASTGAGGAAGGATGAAGCCACCCCACGGCAAGATGACTGATGCGGCCCAGACAGATGACTAGAGGCTTCATGATACACATYTTCCTTTTCAGTTACCCTTCCAAATGTATATTATTTTAAGATACTAAATACAGTAACTGAATATAATATTTTTCCTGAATAAAAAGGTTCAATTTTTTTTAAAGTAATAATGGACATACTTACCGATGTTTTCCTCAGAGAGTCTTAAAATCTCTTGGAACTGGGGTTTTACCTAAGTAACGCAAAAGAAAGACCTATGGATTAATCAGTGATAAAATACATACTTTTTACTGATAAAGGTATTTATTTTGCTTTATAGGCAATGAAATGGTCAGAAATATATTATATTTAATTAACAGGACCTTTAAGGATAAAAATCAATTCAAATCAGCAAGTATTTTCAGAATAGCCTTTGGTTTCTTTTCTTAAAATACTTTCAACATGATTTTAAGTACTTAAAATTATTGCCTCCTAAAAACTAAATTTAGTGACCAAAAAGCTCACTTGCATACCATTACATGATTAAATTTTATATCACCATAATATGATTAGAATTATTGGAAAAAGCATCTGGCTATATTTGAAAGGAAATTTTCCTCATTTAGGATTTTCATGGTTAGCATATTCACAATCCACTATCAATTCCTTCAAATAAGAAATTATTCTTCAGTATCTTAAGGTAGAGCAAATGCTCATTTAAGTTTTTTAAAAATGGAATTATCATAGATTTCACACTTCGGAAGACAATTCTGCAGTGTTCAATATTTGATGACTCCTACATGTTTTTCTGAATCCATACAGCTAGCTACTTACGTAGGAGCTCTGAGCAATTTCCAATGATAATGGTAACATTGCTTTCTCTATGTTAATGTTAAAATCCAGTGTTTGCTTTCTTGTCAGCATCTCAGTCATATTTAATGTAGAGTGAAAGGAAGAACACTGGGAAAAGATTAATCTGCAGAATCATAGAACCAAGACTGAATCTCTTCATTTCACAAAACAYTAATAATTATTTAACTTACTAAAGGTCATAGAGGTTAGAAGCTAATACACTATGAAAGAAGTTTGAAATTAACAGTCTATTACAGAATACTTTTCTGCTTTAAATACTTCAATAATACAGATTCAATAGTAAGGAGCAGAAACTTAGTGTTTACTATATAAGTATCTTGATGAAAACCAGACTAAAAAAACATTAAAACTCTTTTAAAATTAGTTCTCTAAGCAATTATCCTAGCAATMAACTATGAAGACAGAATTGAAGAAGAAATTGGATGCAAGTATCCTCAAATTTTAACACATGAAACTGTAAACATCATAGGCCACAGTGACAAATCACACCCTGGTAATGACTGAGACACATTTGAGTATCCATTACCTCAGGTTTTTATCAAGTGCTAAGCAGACGATTGCTTCCAAAATCTGTTCTATATCGCAAAAACCTCCATCACTACTCAAAGGATTGGGTTCTTTCCTATGCCTATGGTAAAAGCCTTTGATAGATTTACTGTGGCAGATCTCATAATAAAATCTCAATACACACTAGGCTGAGGCTAAATAAACTACTAAAATTTAACTTCTTAACAGATAAAGAGAGGAATCGTGTTATCGTTTACTTTGCTAAAGCATTATCATATTATGATTCTGTCTCTTGAATATAAGAAAAGATGCAATATAAATAAGTTATTTACCTTAGTGTTTGTAAAAATTTTGCCAAATGTCCGGCAAAGACGCCAGAAAAATCTGGAGAATTCATGGACACAGGCAGTTGAGGTTACNATTCTGTCTGACATCCAGAGGCCCCAGCGGGCTGCTGGGTCCACCATGCTGGAGCCACAGCTAGCTGCTGGGTTACTTTTCATGGTTTATTTTATTAAACAATTCTATGCCTTTTCTCTTCACCCAGGTAAGGCCCAGCCAGAACCCTTATGTCTAGAGTCAGTAGGGCTTACTCCCTCTCAATCCATAGGGATGTCTGAAAGGGCCAAGTCTTCTTTTGTTCTGTTTTGTTTCTTCTTCCCCCACGCTTTTAACCACTGGTTCCACTGTGAAAGGCAGAAGCAGCTGTGTGTCTAGCACTCACGGGGGCGGGGGCAGCCTTCTGCTCATAGGATTGTTGCTGTTGTTTCCCCATCCAGACCTGGTTTCCCTTGACACAATACAGTTAGGGACTTTAATTTAAACCTGTGTTCTGTGGACCACCACTCTCTGCAGACATGCCCTGCTTCCTCCTAATAAAGGCTCACTTAATTAAAAAAAATCTTCCAAGTTAAAAATAAGACTTTCAAACTGTCGTGCTACAATAGGCACTCAACAATATATTAAAGTAGAGCATGGTCATGGATGCTGCGTGAGCTCTCCTATGTGTACTCACAACACACAAAGATTTGTTCTCACAATACGCGTGGGTACCATCACCACCTGGGTTTCTGCCTGAATTCTTACCAGCCTTGCTCAGCAGGAGATCTGGATAATGAGGGGTACCTCATTGTATTGTTCAAATCTCTACATCACATTAAAGCATATCTGATACAGTTTCAACCAGAGATCTATCACCTTGGGCACAAGCTGATATACTATGATGGAATGAATGCTTGTATTTCAAAATTATTGGCACAGATAGGAAAGGAATGCAATAATTAAGAATTCAAGTAGATGGATTGAGATGGACTATAAAAAGAGTGAGACTAAAAGCATTCTAAAATCTGAGTCCAAAAGAAACAAAATGATGACAGGAAATTAGGTGGCTAACTTAGCTATAGAGAAGAAATAGGAAAGCCTCGGTGGGTGGGCATYGTAGTAAATTGCTTTAATCACAGGACTTGGAAGGCAGAGACAGGCCTCTGAATTGAAGGCCGGTCTGGTCTACAGAGTGAGTTCCAGGAACCTTAAAATATTTGTCTACTTAACAATTGCTTTAAAAACTTGAAATCTAACATTAATGAATACAGAAAGATTCTCAGAATACCATTTTAATAAGATGGTAAAACAATAGCATTTTATCAGCAATGACATGTGTACAGTAGTTGTATGGAATAACAGCCGCTGTGAATCTCTGAGGTTAGTTTTAAGATGTCAGACAGTGCTTCCCTGTTCATGAGTACACCCCAAGTGCCCCAAACACAAGTGCCTGATGTAAACTTTGGTTAACATTATGAAATATCTGGCAATAAAAAACTTGCATCTATCATCTTTTATAAAAACATAAATCTTTAGACATAGTAAATTATACCCTAAGTTGTACTTAGGTATATACCAAAATATAAACACAGATAAGTAGATAATCCCTTAAAAGATGATACAGTCAATTTTCACTTATAATAAATAGAACACTTAAATGAAGGATACAACTTTAATATTAAATTAAAAGCTGGGTACAGCAGCACACACCTTTTACTCCAGCACTCCAGATGCAGAGGCATAAAGAGACCTTATCTCAACCACCACCACCACCACCACCTCCACAAGCCAGTAACTAAAACCAAAAGGCTATTATTGACATGAGGAAGTGTAGTGGGTTGGCTTAATCTTGCTTGTATTGTAATGCTAATTTGCACCCCCCCCACCCAAGACTGGTTGCCCCAGAGACAAGAGAGTCCCCACATAAGATGCTGAGTGGCCCTGCCCCAAGTTATTTCTGATTGGTAAATAAAGATGCCAATAGCCAATAGCTGGGCAGAAGAGACATAGGTGGGCTTTAGGTTTTGCAGGCTTGGGATCTAACAGAACCATTAGGAAAGCKAGTGCAGGAGGAGGAAGGGGATGCTGGTGCGGCTTAGGTGAGCCAAAGCCTTAAGAAAATGGCCCTAAGGGCTGGCCAATTGGAGTTATGAGCAGCCCAGATGAAATTTAGCAATAACTTGGGGTTATCGATAAGAAAGTAGATTCTAAGAGCATAGAGGGTAGGAAGCTGCCCAGCTCTTGCGTTGTTGAAGGCTTATTGTAAATATAAAGGTGTGCACRTCTTTCATTCAAGAACTTAAAATAGCTATGGTGGGGTAGAAACCTCAGGCCAAGAATTAAATCCTTTCTACAACAACAAAGGCAATCACAAGAAGTAGTAATTATATATAAGGAATATGTTCAGAATAAATAAGTGGATGGAAACAGCCGGCATTCAAGAAGTATCTGTTAAATACAATAAGAATGATAACAAGTATCACAGGCTGAGCTAGTCTCTCTGCACCTCTCTGAAGTCTTCTGTCTGGAAACAGGACTGCTACAGGCATGACTGGGTAGGCTTCTATCTAAGGCAGTTCTGGAAGGTCCTCACTCTTAAAATACCTTCTGTTCCACAGGGCTACAAGATGACATATCTCTGTTGTGTAAGATACTTAGCCAGTGATACTTTGTCAAGACATCAGCAAACTAGTATAGCCAACTAGGAAGAGGATGAGAAAATTAGAAGGACAAGATGGTAGTGCTGTGGTAGAATTACAGAGTGACTAGCTATGAATTCTTAAGGGATCTCAACTTATGAAGTTTGAAAATTATCTTTAACACAGGAATTTTTTTTTTATCAGAAGCCAGTAAGATACAGAGATAACTTCATAAACCTACAAATGCTACAGAGATATTACATACTCAGGAACAGCATCTGTACAGCCATTTCCTAGATGTACTGCAGTGTGGCTGTCAATCACCTGCTATACATAATTACTGGTGACTGTGAGTGTGACTTGATGGTTTTTTTTTCTCCCTTTCTCCCCAATCCCAGTCCTGGGGATTCAATCTAGTACATCTGCTCATGTATTGGGCAGGCATTCTGTCAATCAACTGTATCCTCAGCCTGATTTCATGTGTTTCTGAGGATAAGTCATTTTCTTTTAATGGGGGAGTGGAGAGAGAAAAATCTTATCCACATGCTTGTTTCTTTCTACCATGAAAGGAAATCTTATTTATTAATAAAAATTACAATTGTATTTATCTTACCCTTCTGAAAATAAAAGAGCTAGGGGAGAAAACAAAAGTGGAAATGGCAAACCTTACACACTAGCACTAGTGATTATTAAGTGAGCCTTTCATCGACTCAGAGCTATCCATTCCAGMTTCCTAACAAAGTCTATAAATACTGCTGGCCCGCACTACTGTGAGGCCCTGTCTCAACAAATCCCCAAACCCTCCCATACAACCAACAACCAAAGCAAAGCAAGCAAGCAACCCACCCACCCACCTAATGGGTAACAGAAGCACAAATATTACAAAATAATTTCAAATGACTTATCCATAAAAGATGAAACTATAAAATTTCATTATAAAATTAAAAATTATATATATTTATCTGAAGCTTTAATAATCTCTAAACACAATGTTCTATACATTATACATATAATACATTTTAGTACCCATGCTGACATATAATGATTAGAATCAAAACAACTCTTTGGGAAGCAAAACTGGTAATATTCCACACTTCCTTCAAGAACCCAGTCCAGTACCTTCAATATGTGGTATTTCACCATGCAGCTTGGCTTTGCTGGAGAAAGGTGCATTCTGTAGCACTAATGCAAAGAGAGATGGGATCAAGGACTGCAAAGCAGAAAGATACATGTGGAGCTTGTGTTCATCCAGCCCGTGCTCTCCTTCCTGAAACATAAGGTGTGGGAGCTAATCTTAGGCTCTTGAAATCACTCTGCAAGTTGGATGCGTGACTCCCTTTTCTATAGGCGAATAAACATTTAAGGACCTCTACTTTAGATACCAAATGCATATGCACTTAACATGTCTATGAATTGTGAAGTACAAAGGCGCTGTACACATAMCAGAATCTTTACTACAAAACACTCGGGGCAAACAGTCATTTCCAATGCTGGGAACAGTTTTTCTGGGGAATATCTTGTCTTTTGAAATTCTTGCATACTAGAGTGAGCCACAGAAGTCACAGTAAGTGTGGCACTGCTAATTCTAAAGAGTCATTTGTTTTCTCTACTTCCTAAGTGCTTTCAGACACTTGCAGGTGCTGAAAGTACTATAAAACAATTCTACGTAGACAAAATGTAGCAGAAACTTCCAAAAAGAAAGAGATGACAGAAAAAGAAGGATTGATATGGCATCCAGAACCAAATCCCATAATGAAAATCCCAAACCAGAACACTAAGATTAGAGATGAAGGCAGTTGTTGCACTCAAATCTACTTGAGATGTCATTGTTATACAAGGAAATAAGTGTGCTATAATCTAAGAGATAGGACATACAGTTAAGTTCTAAACCAGTTAATTTTTATACAGAAACGTTAATTACTAAGTAGAATACTGGAGACACTTAGAAGCAAGGTGGTATTACTCATACCACAGCAAAGTACATAGAAATCAAGGCATGGTTAATTATGATAGAAGGAATGCAAAGACTATATATATATATATATATATATATATATATATATATATATATCCCTACATTTTCTGACCAAGCCACTTCAGGTTTCAAGTGCCACTGTGAAAGTTTTAAGATTTAAGCCAGTATACATATTAGTTTTATGAATTATAATAAAAGCCTTATAGAGCCTTAAAAAATTTGAAGCACAGAGCATAAGAGTTTAGAGTTAGAAACAACAATCAATTTTTGTATGAGAGCTGGGGGACCCTGGTAAGTTACTTAGGCACCAAGTCCTAATTTCTGTATAAAACACAAACTACACCTCAAAGGGTTCTAAGAGTNTTCCTAACAAAGTCTATAAATACTGCTGGCCCGCACTACTGTGAGGCCCTGTCTCAACAAATCCCCAAACCCTCCCATACAACCAACAACCAAAGCAAAGCAAGCAAGCAACCCACCCACCCACCTAATGGGTAACAGAAGCACAAATATTACAAAATAATTTCAAATGACTTATCCATAAAAGATGAAACTATAAAATTTCATTATAAAATTAAAAATTATATATATTTATCTGAAGCTTTAATAATCTCTAAACACAATGTTCTATACATTATACATATAATACATTTTAGTACCCATGCTGACATATAATGATTAGAATCAAAACAACTCTTTGGGAAGCAAAACTGGTAATATTCCACACTTCCTTCAAGAACCCAGTCCAGTACCTTCAATATGTGGTATTTCACCATGCAGCTTGGCTTTGCTGGAGAAAGGTGCATTCTGTAGCACTAATGCAAAGAGAGATGGGATCAAGGACTGCAAAGCAGAAAGATACATGTGGAGCTTGTGTTCATCCAGCCCGTGCTCTCCTTCCTGAAACATAAGGTGTGGGAGCTAATCTTAGGCTCTTGAAATCACTCTGCAAGTTGGATGCGTGACTCCCTTTTCTATAGGCGAATAAACATTTAAGGACCTCTACTTTAGATACCAAATGCATATGCACTTAACATGTCTATGAATTGTGAAGTACAAAGGCGCTGTACACATAMCAGAATCTTTACTACAAAACACTCGGGGCAAACAGTCATTTCCAATGCTGGGAACAGTTTTTCTGGGGAATATCTTGTCTTTTGAAATTCTTGCATACTAGAGTGAGCCACAGAAGTCACAGTAAGTGTGGCACTGCTAATTCTAAAGAGTCATTTGTTTTCTCTACTTCCTAAGTGCTTTCAGACACTTGCAGGTGCTGAAAGTACTATAAAACAATTCTACGTAGACAAAATGTAGCAGAAACTTCCAAAAAGAAAGAGATGACAGAAAAAGAAGGATTGATATGGCATCCAGAACCAAATCCCATAATGAAAATCCCAAACCAGAACACTAAGATTAGAGATGAAGGCAGTTGTTGCACTCAAATCTACTTGAGATGTCATTGTTATACAAGGAAATAAGTGTGCTATAATCTAAGAGATAGGACATACAGTTAAGTTCTAAACCAGTTAATTTTTATACAGAAACGTTAATTACTAAGTAGAATACTGGAGACACTTAGAAGCAAGGTGGTATTACTCATACCACAGCAAAGTACATAGAAATCAAGGCATGGTTAATTATGATAGAAGGAATGCAAAGACTATATATATATATATATATATATATATATATATATATATATATCCCTACATTTTCTGACCAAGCCACTTCAGGTTTCAAGTGCCACTGTGAAAGTTTTAAGATTTAAGCCAGTATACATATTAGTTTTATGAATTATAATAAAAGCCTTATAGAGCCTTAAAAAATTTGAAGCACAGAGCATAAGAGTTTAGAGTTAGAAACAACAATCAATTTTTGTATGAGAGCTGGGGGACCCTGGTAAGTTACTTAGGCACCAAGTCCTAATTTCTGTATAAAACACAAACTACACCTCAAAGGGTTCTAAGAGTRAAATAGGTCTCTTTTTTATAAGAAAACTAAGGTATTGATCTTAATAGTATCTATCAGCATCTATGAAATATCAGCTTCTCTGCTATCCTTTTAAAGAACACTTAGAACAAAATTAGACAAAGAAGTATCCATTATTCTCTCAATGTTTCTTTAATTCTTCTGAGTAGAATGAAGTTCTCTTTAAGAAGCTATGCTGAAGTATGCATTGTTGCAGTTGTTTTAACAACATATAAATAAGGCTACAGAGACTGAGCATTTAGTTATCTCTGCAATCTGGAACTAGAGCTGATGTTTGATATAAAATAGTCAAGTCCTCAGAGGATCCGGGGAGAACTGGCTTTCTCTATATTGCTTGTGCTAATCCAGGAAGATGCTAATTGAGTTACCAAGGGCTCATTGTGCCCTTTCTCTTCTAGCTTCTCAAATCTCTCATTAGTGGTGATGTGTTAGACTCTTTACTGGCTTAGTGGTACATTTTGTCTCTATTCCACAATAGTTCTCTAAGAGGGTCTAGAACAGACCCTTTAAACTATTATGAACAATTTATAAAAGGGAAGAACTCACCCTGAGAACCTTTTCAATCTTGTTCAGTAGTGTAGGTATAAGATGAGACTGTAGGTTTCCAAGTTCAGTTGTCCAGGCAGCATAGGCTGGTAAAAATACTTGGTGTGTTGCACTAACAACTCTTTCTGAGGGATCACCCAGAGCTGAGAGCAACAATTCAAAGCCCTGAAAAAGAGAAATAGGCAAGTGGAGATTGTTAAAAGAATAAGTTTCTAAAAAACTTAAGAAAATGCAACCAATGTACATTTCAAGAAATTGAGACAGCGTTTTAAGAAACCCTCCCATTTGCTTAAGTGTTTATGTACCCATGGCTGAGCAGATAGGCAGGAAACATGCACACATCTCCACRCACTGAAAGCAGCTGTCTTTCTCGCTGACCACACAGATGTGCTACATCACTTGCAGACAACCAAGTGTCTGAATTAGTACACTTCTTAAAAATTTATAACAGGGTAAAAGAAGTTTCCACTGAAAAACATACCTGTTGGTACTTATCAGGATCATCAATGTAGCCCATGATGATACCCAGGCTTTTAATCACAGCTTCTCTTACCAGATCGGCCTTATCCTCCATTAACATTTGTTGCAACATTGAAAGCACCAAGGAACTACGGATTTCTTTCTGAAAATAACCAATATGTTTTTATGATTTATTTTTGTTATTTAGTATGACAATACTTAATAACAATGTCAATTAATGCTGTGCCTTAGCTTACTTTTAATCCAATTTATTTTCATTTACTTATAAATGGCATGCATGCGTGGGTTTGTAAACACTGGGTCAGTGCCTATGATGGCTCCCCTAGAACTGGAGTTAGAGGTGGTTGTGAAACACCTGGTGTGAATGCTGGAAACCCAAGAGTTACTGAATGCCAGGCAGGGCTCAACCCTGTGCTAACCCTTCCGCACCCCACACTACTACTGTTCCCAGTTATGTTAAAGAATTAGCTTAATTAAAGGCTAAGATTAAAGTTATCAGGGGCTGAAGAGACAGCTCAGTGGTTGTTACAGGACTGGAGTTCTGCGCCATGTCCAGCACCCATGTTAGGCAGCTCACAGCCATCTATCTGTTCACTATAGCTATACAGGTATGAACATTGCCTCCTTGAACAGTGCATTCATGTGTAGTCCCTATCCCTGTCTTGACACATAATTTAAAAAATCATAAAAAATAAAGTTATCAATATCCAAGTTTATATCCTTCTTTGTAGTTATTGAAACTTGTTCAAGTTATAAAATTAATCAAGCCTAACCTTGTTTTGGCAGCTATAAAATATGTAATAAATAGAATAAAATAAAAACAAAGACCTGGCTTTTGTTTAGACTTTTTCTCAAGTCATCTCAAGTGAGTACCACAAACATTTAAAACTGAGCTGACTGTATTTATRTAGACCTGTAAGCCTAGCACATGGGTGATGGATTCAGGAGGATCAGAAGTTCAAGGTCATCTTCTACATCGCAAGTTCAGGTCCTCCAGGGTTACAATGAGACTGTGTTTTCCAAAATCCAAAGCAAACCAAATCCCGCAACAAGTCTCTGATACTTAAATTTCATTGCTCCATCTCAGACTAAATGCCTCTATGATAATATACATATTGCTCATTTAAAAACGTAGATTTTCTTTAAATCCAGAACACTCATCACTGAAAATAAGCTACTAATTTATATAATTAAAAACCCTTTATCCATTTTAAAGCTGTTAGGCTTCTAGTAGAATATACAAATTCCCCACAATTCCAGAACCCACTTAACATCCATTTTTAATCACTGGAAAAGGATCCCTTTTCCTATGTGTATTCCTCCAAATACAAGGTCACAAAAACGGACGTCTGTCACATACCCATTCTGAATAAGCACAGCTCAACAGTGTGTGTTCTTCCTGAGAAAAACTGTTGGCCTAGGAAAACGCAGCGACTGCCCTTAGTACTCAAACAAGCACCTAAGTGCTATTCCGGAAAACCTTGCCAAACCTCAGTGTGCAGTCAAAGTGTTTCCTATTATTATTTTTATTTTGTGTCATAGAACATAACATATATCCAAGGGATAAAATTTAGTAAAATGAATAATTTTACTGAATAAGCAAGGTCATTTTTTTTTGAATGAAACTTTGTTTTAGGAATGTGGGGCTCTGGAGAGCTCATCCTTATCAGGACATCTGAGGTCTGCGTCTCTGAGCAGTATCATCCAGGAGCACTCTGCTCACCCTACTTCTGTACCAGGAATGTGTGTGTAAGTATGAGAGAAAAAAAGATCTTATTAGGAAAACAGGTTCCACCATATGCACCTCTTTGGAAGAAGCATAAGGAACGTTCCAGGTTCTCAGAACATACTGTCAGAATCACCAGTACATATGTTTATATGCACGCACAACCAATTAGGATGCACTTATTTGTTTTTTAAAAAATACATTAGTCTAAGCCTCCATTTTTTATTTGTTTGTCCATCTCTTTCTTTTATTAAAACAGCATGGCTAAGAGGATTTGGATTAAAATGTATAAGATACTAAACAGAAACAAAGAAAAAGAAAACTGTTCTTACAGGAAGGTAAGGTGCCAGTGCTCCACAGGATTCTGCCACGAGCAGTCGTCTTTCTGGATATTTGTGATTAATCTGGTATAAAAACCAAGCATATTWGCCAAGAGTAAGCAACACACTCTCTCTTCTACCAAAGACAATGACTTTTCACCATACATCCTGCTAAGACTACAATTTCTTGTCTTCCTTTTCCACTTCTGGGAACCCCTGTGTGGCTATACCTAGATCAGGAATAAGGGACTCAAGGACAGCCTAAGCATTAAGTCACAGGGGTATCTGTTAAAGAAAAGAGGGGAAATCAGAGATGAAGACTTAGTTGGCAAGGTATTTGGAAATTAAGTATTTGCCCAGGACTAGGCTCTTCTTAGGATGTCAGAGAAGGCAAGATCTCCAAGCAACAGATGCACAAGTTTGAGTTGGAAATCTGGCTTCTGGCATGTGACGGGCATCAGTCTGCTTTCTGCTAATAGGGCTAGCAAACAGGTTAATCATGACTTAACCAGCTAGATGAGAATTATGTTTTCTCTTTAAGAAGATTTCTTTCCTGTTTGTATATGCAAAACAGTGGAGTTTTGCTATATGCTAACTACACTGAACCATAACAAAAAATAAAAAATAAATGACACATACTGGGTTTTGTTCCCATATGTCTTCTTCACAGAATATAAATCTTTCTTTGACTGGAAAAGAAGTATATCTGTTCTCATATTCCCATATCAAAAGGTGATATATAATTCAATAATGTTTTAGATGCCTAAAATTAAGAAAAGAAATTATATAGAAATCTACTGGGCAACAAACTGAAGGTAGGTGGCTAGGTAGAGTCCGGATCCATGATTACAAAGATTGAAAGAGCTATAGCGAAGATGCATGTGGCTAACACCTTGGGGCTAAAAGCAATCCCTCACAATTGTTCTGACAGCAGAGCATGTCTTACCATCAGTGTGCTGTACTTAGTTTCACTTCATTCCTTCTCAGTCTAGTGCACTGTGTCTCATTTAAGTATACACTCAGAATCAATTGTATTTCTGCACTTGACTAAGGAAAAAAGATTCTCTTTCAGTTTATAACTAATGCACTTAAGGAATGAAACAAGTACAAAACGTACATTCTAAAAACTACAAACCACTGTTATAGAATATTAAAAAAGACTTTGAAAGTCGCCCTAACCTCAGATTAGAAACTTATATGATTAGGATGGGAATCCTCTCCAGATCAATCTGAAGAATCAATAAATTGAAAAGTTAGGCAGTGGTGATACATGCCTTTAATCCCAGTACTTGGGAGGCAGAGGCAATGGGATCTCTGAGTTAGAGGTTAGCCTGGTCTGTA
>BDUI01006570.1:91805-102477 GCA_002335545.1 Apodemus speciosus
TATCTTGCATTTTATGTATTACTATCCTGAAAGACCAAAGATAACAGTTTTATTATAATGTTTAGGTGTGCTGGACATGATGATGGTGCAATACATTTACTTCCAGCACGAAGGAGGCAGAGGTACATGGATCTGTGAGTTTGAAGCCAGACTTTATTGTGTTCCAGGTTGACCAGGTTGCATAGTGAGGCCGTGTCTCCAAATAGCAAAACAAACCAACACCAAACAACAAAACCCATAGTGTATATTCTAGGTACTCTTACAATGCACAATTATTATTCTTACAATTTTATGCTTTCTATTTAATTTTGTTAGATGATAAGATGTTGGTCAGGTTTTTTGTTTTTTTAAATAGTTAAACCTATCAGAGATGGACTGGGAGGGAGCTCAGTGCTTGTCTACAATGCAGGAAATCCCAAGTTTGATCACTGGGGCAGGAAAAGTCTAAGTGCTTAGTTCATCATGCATACTTACAAGTTACAAGTAGACTGATTAATGGTGCTGTTCGTCCATCATCCCACACTGCATATAGTCTTGTTCTCTCTAATGAATTAATAACCAACATAACCTACTGATATTGCTATAGCTGTTAAAATCTAACTTGCATTAGTAAAGATACTTCTGRAAATTTAAAGAACCCAAATAGCTACCTATAAGTCCATTGTGATTTGAAACATTCCCTCTAATTCAGAATAAATCAACTTCATTAAAACCACAAAAAGAGTATCTTGAATACTCTATGGCAAAGATTTTTAGACAGGCTGTTTGAAATTACATAGCAATAAGCCACAGACAGATATTCTTTCTTACTATGTAAGATTAAATATTTATAAGCATAAGCCACAAACTGCATCAAAATCAACAAGTCTTCATATATGAATGACATCACAGTAGAATTATAGTACTTTGCTGAGTCTCCAAAAGTGTATTTTACAACAACGAATTTTGCAGTGGTGAAATCACTGAATGACTGCTACTATTCTCAGAAAGTGTCATATTATTAAGTGATACACAATTAACTCTCTCTCTCTCTCTCTCTCTCTCTCTCTCTCTCTCTCTCTCTCTCTCTCACACACACACACACACACACACACACACACAGTCATTCAGAGTATTTTCCAGCCAGGTGGGATTAGAGCTCACACCTTTAATCCCAGCACTTGGGAGGCAAAAGCAGGTGTATCTCTGAGTTGGAGGACAGCCTGGTCTACAGAGCAAATTCCAGGGCAGCCAGGACTACCCAGAGAAACCCTGCCACAAACAAACAAACAAACAAACAAACAAACAAACAAACAAGCAAACAACAAAACCCTCAAAAATCCAAAAACCCAACCCAATCAACCAATAAAACCCTACCCCCCAAAAAACCCAGAAACAATTAGCCCCCAAGCATTGCTACTGAGCATCTGAATTATATACAGTGCTGCTACTCAAGAAATTATTTTATAGTTAAACTCAATTCTGCATCGATCAATAAGACCAAGTAATTATTCAGTTTTTAAAAAACATACTTTATGAATGACCACAACATGAAAGGTCTATACAGTTACTATCAGGCTGTAAAAAGCTACCTGGAAAGAAAGATAAGTCTTAATTTAAAAAGAATTATTTAAATATAAAAGGTTTGTGAGTCAATCGAATACTAAACTGACTAGTACCTACTTTGATTTTAGAAACTACATACATGGAATCTTACTGCAGGCGTAAGTGTTAAAAATCAAGTTAGAGAAAAAGTAGATTAAGAGTAAACATTACTTAAAACAGTGTCTTTACCTGATCATCATTTTCATCTGAAAAGGTTATTGATGTAAGCTTGTAGTTATTCTTTAACAAAAACTCATTGACTAGGAAGTTGAGAGCTCTCTTTTCAAGAGGTTTGATGGGCTCCTGGAAACAAAGAAACAGATAGGAGGCGTGAGCTTTGCTCCTTGGCACTGGATTGTATGGAAGATAACTGGTGTCAAACACCCACCTGAATTTCAGGACTTGATTTGTAATTTTTTCGTTCCTGTAAAGGAACTTCATGTTCTGGTGAGATAAAATGAGAAAATGTTTTACTATTTTATACTTAAAAGTAGTCCAGCTATTTCTACATTGTAAAAGTGGGAAAAGGCTCAAAAAGTTTTATGTACACCACCTGCAGCCTTTGTTAGGTTGGCTCGGAGGGCCTGAATGGTCTCCTTGGCTTTCCGTAGTTCAAACTCCAGGACTGGACAGGGATTTGGATTAAACATACACAGGCATCCAACCAAGAAAAGGGAAACAAAAATAAAAAAAATAAAAAGCAAAGATGGGTATGAAAAAAAACACAATTTGTATAAAACAGAAAGCATGCAACCTTTATGAAACTTGTGAACGCATGCAGCAGAGTTGATTTGCAAGCAAACTGGTGATCGTTTTCCATAGTTTTARCAGAATTAGGGGTATATGTTCTAGCTGTCTGACAAGGAATACAGCTATTAAAAATACAATACTTTTATTTAGGTATTTAAAAATTAATTATCTGGGTCCTTCTGTTTTAGCCAATCTGGGTAAGAAAATGTAATAAAATATTTTTGGTTAACATAATTTTGGAGGAAGGGAGGTAAAAATTATATGAAAATTAACTAGCTTTAAAAGAGCGATTTAAGTTACTTTGAAATGTACTGTTTAGAATGTCAATTGTAAAAACATTAGTGGCTAGACTGCTTGTTAAGTAGAGAGTTACATTTAAATGTGTAACAAATGTTGTATGCCTATACATTTTCCTCCAAGAAAGCATGTTTTCTAAAAACAAGCAGATAGGTTAAAGACACACACAAAAAGGCCTGCATGCTTTAGTTCTGTTCTCATTTAGCAACAAAAATAGAAATGACTTAATCCTAAAGCAAATATTACATACATACCAGTCACCTTTAAAATAGCTGTGAGAGGTAAAATTAGGTAGAATTTAAAAGGTTCTAATAGGTCTTCAAATAAATTATTTTCTTTTAAGAGAGATTAATAAACATTAAAGATTTCTCTGACTATCATATAGTCTGATTGTAAGATAGCACAAATGCTGGGAAATTTTCTTATTAAGCTTTGTGAATTATAAGATTGAACTGCATGTATCTTAACTATGAAGTTTTCTTAAAATTTATAGATAYTGTGCAGGAGTTACTTCTGTCAATTAAAACTCTGGGGAAATTAATTGATCTTCGTCACAAATGGTAATTACAGACTTGCATAAAAACTAAGGAGTTTAATTTTCATCTTAAGAAATGTAACTTTGCTCTGACTGGTAGAAAAAGGATGAGATGGATTAGACATAAGAAAGCTTTAAGAATATATGGAAAAATTAGGATTCACTCAGTTTGCATGTGTTCAATAAAAAACTTAGGATGTAGTTGAGTCACAGCTGTGATGGCCATTTATTTTGATGCACAGAGTTTAGCTGCAGCAGCAATGAAAGCACAGCTAAGATGGCACTGAGTCACTGCGTGCCACTGGTAGTCAGCAAAGCTGATCTGCAAACACTTCTGTGCAGCAAAGCTAAGACATTTACCCTGAACTGCAATTCCTTGAAACACTTTAAGAGTTTTTGTTAAAGTCAGATTAGTTACATAACTGAATACTTTTATGTAGAAATTTGTTCATTAAAAAAATGGAAAATTTATGAAATTTTGAAAAAAAAANCAGAATTAGGGGTATATGTTCTAGCTGTCTGACAAGGAATACAGCTATTAAAAATACAATACTTTTATTTAGGTATTTAAAAATTAATTATCTGGGTCCTTCTGTTTTAGCCAATCTGGGTAAGAAAATGTAATAAAATATTTTTGGTTAACATAATTTTGGAGGAAGGGAGGTAAAAATTATATGAAAATTAACTAGCTTTAAAAGAGCGATTTAAGTTACTTTGAAATGTACTGTTTAGAATGTCAATTGTAAAAACATTAGTGGCTAGACTGCTTGTTAAGTAGAGAGTTACATTTAAATGTGTAACAAATGTTGTATGCCTATACATTTTCCTCCAAGAAAGCATGTTTTCTAAAAACAAGCAGATAGGTTAAAGACACACACAAAAAGGCCTGCATGCTTTAGTTCTGTTCTCATTTAGCAACAAAAATAGAAATGACTTAATCCTAAAGCAAATATTACATACATACCAGTCACCTTTAAAATAGCTGTGAGAGGTAAAATTAGGTAGAATTTAAAAGGTTCTAATAGGTCTTCAAATAAATTATTTTCTTTTAAGAGAGATTAATAAACATTAAAGATTTCTCTGACTATCATATAGTCTGATTGTAAGATAGCACAAATGCTGGGAAATTTTCTTATTAAGCTTTGTGAATTATAAGATTGAACTGCATGTATCTTAACTATGAAGTTTTCTTAAAATTTATAGATAYTGTGCAGGAGTTACTTCTGTCAATTAAAACTCTGGGGAAATTAATTGATCTTCGTCACAAATGGTAATTACAGACTTGCATAAAAACTAAGGAGTTTAATTTTCATCTTAAGAAATGTAACTTTGCTCTGACTGGTAGAAAAAGGATGAGATGGATTAGACATAAGAAAGCTTTAAGAATATATGGAAAAATTAGGATTCACTCAGTTTGCATGTGTTCAATAAAAAACTTAGGATGTAGTTGAGTCACAGCTGTGATGGCCATTTATTTTGATGCACAGAGTTTAGCTGCAGCAGCAATGAAAGCACAGCTAAGATGGCACTGAGTCACTGCGTGCCACTGGTAGTCAGCAAAGCTGATCTGCAAACACTTCTGTGCAGCAAAGCTAAGACATTTACCCTGAACTGCAATTCCTTGAAACACTTTAAGAGTTTTTGTTAAAGTCAGATTAGTTACATAACTGAATACTTTTATGTAGAAATTTGTTCATTAAAAAAATGGAAAATTTATGAAATTTTGAAAAAAAAAACCTAACTAGACTATGCAGAAGATAAAAGTATAGATATTATGCTCTCAATATCACTTAAAATTATCCAAAATATACTACAGAACAATTGCAGATCAGAAATGCCCTACACCAGAATGACAGAAAAAAAGGAGGAGAGAGGGAAGGGAGGAAACTGGTTAAAACACAAAGTGGGAAATGCTCAAATTAAACTGGTGACCAGGAACAAAACAAAGCGTGACTAGGCACAGAAAGCCAGAAAACCCATGTCAGACGGCAAGAATTTATAATTTTATAAACATCTATGTACATATTGCCAAATGTCATTAGAAGATAACCAATGCTTTGAAAAGACAGACTTCCAAAATGAATTCACTCTGCTGCATGTTTCTTAGTATACAACACAGGTTCTAAAAGACAGAGTTATGCTTGAAGCCATAGCACATCTCTATAAAAGGTAGACTATAATTTATAATACATTTTTCTTAAAAGTTTAAAATTTGATTTTCTGGCAATTTTATACATGTGTACTTTGTATTTTCTTTCTCTCTCCTGCTGTCAAGGAAGTTTCTTAATGCCACAAAGTATTTATACATAGTACATAGATAACCTCCTACAACACTGGATTGAAGTGCAAACTGAGTAGCCTGTAAGGAACGAGTTCCAAGCAGTTCTTAACATCACCATTCTTTTTAAAAGCATATAAAGGCGCGTGTGTGTGCGTGCGTGCGTGCGTGCATGTGTGTGTGTAAAATGCTGTGTGTGTGTGTGTGTGTGTGTGTGTAAAATGCTGTAGGAGTTAACAACCAATCTTCTCATTCTAGTTGACCAACCCAAACTAAGGAGATCTCATGAGATTAAATGTAATAACTACAAACATGCATGCATATTAAGAGTGTGCCTTACAGTTTGACTGTTTACAACTTAAACATTTAAGTCAGTATAAGCAATGTTAAATTACCTTAGGTCCCAACACAGTACAACTATCTTACAATGCCTGTTTTAAACTTAACTCATGCTGACATGAGACCCTTCCTCTAAGCCTGTCAGGGACGAAACCCTTGCCCTCACTGTTCTTTCTGTTTTGGTTCCTCTATCTGGAAGTTGGTTTCTCTCATCACCTTTGGGGCTTTTCTCATGTTGCCTAACCCATGACATGCATGCCTGTGGCTTTGAGGATCACAATCTTAAACCCTTTCACCAGATCCGTTCTTATTCCTAGACACGCCCACCTGAATGTCCCCTACATTCTGAATTTGGTCCTATTGAGTTGTCTCTTCCCACCTAATGGTACGTCTATCCACTGAGCAGCTTTGGAAGCCAACTAAGGGAAACTTGGAGATTACTTATCACATACATGTTGTCTCTATCCTACCGCCAATTACCATCTGTATCATACTGATTCCAATCCTTTAGTAACTAGCAATTCATCTCAACTATCTCTGTAACTGCTCAAATGTCAAACTTTTACGACATTATATATTAATAATCACTAATTAATACTATGCAATTAATACTAATTAATAATATACTAATATCAAGATACTCAAGTATCAAAGGCAAATATTCTGCAGAAAACCTCATCTTTCTAAATTTTCTTACCCATGAGCCCCACCATTACCCTTTTGTTTGTGAAACTAACACTGTCATGAGACCTTTGGACTCTGAAATTTACAAAAATTTAATGAACATTACCTTTATTTTTAACTTACATATAACCACCCATTACAATATTTTTTTCCTATTTCTAATACTACCTTAATTTCATGGTAACAAATTACAGGTAAATCAATTTCACTAATGTTATATCTAACCTTGTCAGAATACCAATCCAACTTTAAATAATATCTAAATGTAAGATTCGTATATCAAGTTTAATATAAGAAAATAAAATCAAAGGTTCTGCTAATAGAAAAGAACACACATATACACTTTTTGTTTGTTTGTTTATTTAAACTAGGGAGATATACAAAATAAGAGAAATTGGKTTTTCATAAAAAAATTCCAGGCCAGGAATGGTGGCATATGCTTTTAATCTCAGCATTTGGGAGGCAGAGACAGGTACCTCTCTATGAGTCTGAGGCCAGCCTGGTCTACATAGTGAGTTCTACGACAGCCAAGGGTATCCTAGTGAGACCCTGTCACAAAAAAAAAAAAAAAAAAAAAAAAAAAAAAAAAAATCTGGCCGTGTGTGTGTGTGTGTGAGTTCGTGCACATGCGTGTGTATTCTTGCATGTTTGCATGAGTACTCAGTACTCAAGAAAGCTAAGGGCGGGAAATCATAAAGTCGAGGCCACCTAGTTCACACAGATTTGTCTCAATGAAACAAGCAAAACAGAGAGGATACTAAGGAGTGGGATACAGATATCACCTTGGCCGTTAACCAGGGAATAGCAAGACCATTGATGACACCAAGTACTTGTTATTCAGGGTATCGGGACTAGTGACTTCACAGGCAAGAGCTGAGAGTCATTTTAGAAGAGAACAACATACCACTTGGAATACAGAGTATTCGATAAATGTGTTGAACCGACCAACAATGACTCCTTTCTCCAGCATTCAGGAGGATTTTTCCCTGAAAATTAGTGAGCAAGCAGCTTTGTGTCTGTTTGGATTTCACCAGTGTGTAAACATAGAAGTTTACTTAGTAGGCCGAAAAACAAGAACAAAATCAACAACTCTGATCTTAAAAGATGGCTGTTTGTAAAGCAGGTTCTTCTGTGTGAAAAACTCTGTATACAGGTGTGTGAAGGTACAAAGACACTTTCTGTGTGTGACGGGCAGAGGCTGATTTCCATGTTGTTTCTAGGGTGTGATCCATCCTGTTTTCCTGACAGTGTCTTCCTGGCCTGGAACTCTCCAAGCAGACTAGGTGGGCTGGCCAGAGAGCCCCGGGACTCCTCCTCCGTACTGTGATTCTAGCTGCATGACACTATGCATACCTGTTTGTTTTTAATTTTGATTTTTTAAATGGGCACTGAGAATGAAGCTCATGCAGTTCCTTCCTTTCGGGTCCTTATGGTTGCAAGGTAAGCACATTATGTGCTGAGTTAGCTCCCAGCCACAGTTCTAAAGTGATCATTCCAAAGCAATCTTGCAACAAGGAACAAAGTCCTTGATGGCAAAAACTATTTCTCACTTCTATGTTCAAAATGCATAAAATAAGCTAAACAACAGCAATTCAAATATTATAAATCTATCTTATCTTTAAAAAAGCTTTAGTCATTTGTTAACAAAATCAGAATCCAGCTCTTTTGTTTTGGCATGTTACTATCAATTTTATGTATAGAGTTCAAGGTGTGAATAACTGTGAATACAAGCTTGCACGTGAAGGTACAAAGACACGTGTGTGCATGTTAAGGGCCAAGGAAAGCCTCCATGTTTTACAGTTCAATTTAAATGTATAGTTCAATGAAAAAAATGCCAACAATAAAAAGCCTTAGTTTTTTACCTCTTTGAAAATAAAGTGACTAGGTTAAATTAATTAATTAATTGGGAAATGAAAACTTGATATTCTTAAAAATATACACTTTTTCAGAGGTACAGCTTATACTAACAGACATTGTAGGCTTTGGATATAATACTTTTTTGTGTTCTGTTACTGGCAAATCTTTGAAGTATCATTTTACYAGTTTATAAAATAAAGATTTCATTACTTACTTCACAGGACTGTTAACAGTATTAAATAAAATATTTTCTATCAATACTGAGCAGACTGCCTAATAGTTAGAGTCTCCCCTAAGTGCGGGGATAGGGCTCAGTAAGAAAGCRCAGGAATAGGYCCTAAATCCRCCCGTCCAATCTCTGCAGACGGGGGTGGAGTGTCTATTTAAAAAAACTCTACAGGCCTAGGAAGTAACTAGATTTTTAACTTAGCAGAAAGGTGATTAGAAAAATAAATATGGTATCTGTCCTATAAAATATCAACAGCTGTTCAAGTATGGTGATGCTTGTCTGCAATTCCAATACCTGGGAGGTAGAGGTGGGAAGATCAGGTGTTTAAGGCCAGCCTCAGCTACACAGTACAAGGTCAGACTGGGCCACCTGAGACGTGCACCATTAAAAAAAAAAGAAAAAGAAAAAAAGAAAAAGTGAGCACCCCCCCAAGCCCACCCCAAACATGAGGTTAGAAAAGATCCACATTGAGAGGACAATGTATTCTGGATATATGTTATCTATATTACTGAGGGTTCCATATGATCTAATGACAGATGACAGGACAACCATCTTTCATGAATCATGGTCTTTAACTTTTAAATTACTASAAATGATTAGTAAAAAAATCAAAATCTTTAGAGAATGTGATTAATTTCTTAAAGCCTCACACATACACACGTTTGGTTCCATACAAGCCTGAAAACTGTTTTTTAGAATAACATGTTCTTTCTCTAAGGAAAATGAAGACATTCATTAGCATATCAGGATAGTACAGTAATTAAAAAATGGCTATCTCTCCAAAGTTAGAGGTAGAATACATTATTTAGATTTAAAATGTAAGATCAAAATTGTCACATTCAAAACACTTATGTGGAGGTGCTTTGCCTGCAGAGGCCACAAGAGGGTGCTGGAGCCGCTGGGATGGGAGTTAAGGAYGGTCCTGCCCTGAGCTAAGAGGTTGGGCCTGGAACCTGGGTCCTCTGGAAGCATAGCCAGTGCTCTAAACTGCTGAGCTAACTCTTCAGTGCCACATTCTACTCTTTGCTGCGCGTGTGGAGGATGAGGTCCACTCTTCCATGAGGACGCACCTGCTGGGAGATTACCAACCTTCGCCCTCCTGTTCTGACACAAAGGAAAATGGAATGGCCCAAAGCTTGTTTTTAAACAATGCTTTCTGCTAGTAAGAATTCAAAACTACCTAAACAACAAGAAACTCTTTGTTCAGGTTCAATCTAACGGGATCTAAYTTCAAATGGAAATTAAGGTACATAATTATGTAGCCAACTTGTCRGCAAGAGTTATTTTTTAGCATGTAACTATATGGACATAAAGTCTGTTATATTGACTCTTTGAGAAAACAAGATCTTGAAGCTATAGCCTGAATTTGATCCCCGGTCCAGCGATGTAAGTAGTGGTGGGATAAACTGTAATCCCAGCATTTGGGAGGTGGAGGCAAGGAAGGTCAGAGTTCAAGGTCATTCCCAGTTACATACTGAGTTCTAATCAATCCATTTCAAACAAAAAAAAAAAAAATTTCCCCCGAAATCCACATATTAACTATCTAACGAAGTATTTACTATGTGATTATATAACAATGCTACTATACAAATGATACAGTAGGATAAACCAATCCTGAATTTATTCAATTAACCTACCATTTGATTTGCTAATTTAGACATTAGAGATGTGAAAGTTTTTTCTTTTTCTGATTCTTTCTTTGGTTAGGGTCTCCCTGTGCAACCCAGCCTAGTCTTACTTCTAGAGCAGTTCTCTTGCCTCAGCTCCCAAGTGCTAGAGTACTGTTAGCTACTATGGCTGATTTGATTTGCTGTTTTGATGATTGTTGCTAAATTATGCTCATAACAAAGTAGCCATAAAGAATAAGCGGTCACACTAAATTCTTCCAGTGACCTTTTCTTTAAATTAACATTATTATTATTTATACTGTTGAGTTTCTCTCCCCTTATTTACGTAATATTGTGAATTTTAAATATCAAGTTTCTAGTCTTGGGCAAGGAATGGAAATCACATATTGCAATGGAAATTTTAATTATGTCAAACCTAATCCTTCACACCAAGAGGCAGCATACAATCTAATTACCTGTGGGCTCTGTCTCCAGGCTATTTGGATTTGAAT